>CM077169.1:2250025-2272525 GCA_039654105.1 Coreius guichenoti | reverse complement strand
TGTAAGTCAGTTGTATTTTTTTCTAGTGGTGGTAAATAAATAACGCAGTGCACAGACTGGCCTGCAGGTGTCAGTGTTTCTTTAATTTGCCAGTGTTGTTATTGTGAATGAAAACTATTTAAAATCATTTTTGGTAACTGAAATAAAGCTGAAATACAATAAAATATAAATATTTGATGAAAAACTTAAACTTAATAACTTAAAATTTAATTGTTGCCTTGGCAAATAACTGAAATAAGTTTAAGTTGAATTGCTCAAGTTACTAAACCTTAAATAAATATTTAATAAAATTTAATATTATATCGAAATATTTAAAGAAAAATGGTAATAGCACACAACAAAACTACTAAAACTTAATCTTAAAATTCAAATGAAAATGAAATATATATATATACATAAAAATAAATTACAAATTAATAAATACTAAAATAGCATATAAATAATACTAAGACATTAGTTATTGTGAACTTAAGCTAATTAAAATCGTTTTAGGTGACTGAAACAAAGCTAAAATACAATAAAATATAAATATTTGATAAAAAAACTTAAACGTGAAAAAAATTTAAATGTTGCCTTGGCAAATAACTGAAATAAGATTAAGTTGAATAAAATTACTTATTACTTATAAATTAAATATTAAACCAAATAAAACAATACAAATAAATTAATATAAATATTAATAAATACTAAAATAGCATATAAATAATACTAAAACAACACTGGTCTGTGTATTTATTTGCTATGCATTCCACATACTATAGAGAAAATTTGCATATTTCTTATTCCCCATTTGGGTGGCTCTGATTAAAGAGATCTATTCATATTTATGGACACTTTTCAGAGCCAATCACCAAAGCTGTAAATGTCATGTGACCACAGGAAAATCACATCTTGCCCTGGCCTACTGTGAAAAACATACATCCATTTCATATTTGAAACTTTTCAGTTATTCACTCGAAATATGCTTTATAAAAATGTATTTTATCAGAATACACGACTACTTTGACGGTGTAGTTAAGACATCTACCAGCAGGGGCGACCAGGGGTCAGACCTGAAAACTAGGCTGCGTTTAAGTCCACTACTTTACCTTTCCCTTCGTCTCGTTCACTTAAATGTGCTCAAAATGGCGGCGAGGGGAAGTGCTTAGGGAAGTTTGTGAGTGTATGTGTAAAAGTGGAGTTAAACGCAGCCCTAAAGCCTGAAGAAATGACCTCACCCTGCCATATCAAAAGTTACTGGCCTTGACATTTGAAATATAAATTGATCTGTGATGTGTTTACCTGGTGATCCTGCGAGCTTCCATAAAGCTGGGCGAGTCTCTCCGTCTCTTCCGGATGGGAGAATAGCTGCGTGAGCGGCGGCGAGCTCTCTCCGCATCCGAGTGGTGAGGGCTGTCTCTCTCTCTGCAGACAGACACAAACCAGAGAGCTGAGCTGTGTGTGTGTGTGTGTGTGTGTGTGTGTGCTGGGATTGAGAGGATTTGGCCTTGACAGTGTGGTACGTGTGTGTTTGTGTCCTTCAGATGACTGGATTTATTTGATTCTCTCATTTGGACACAAACTACAGGAAGATCGCTTGATGTGGAAACGCTCTCAAATTGCATTTGACTTTTATTTAAAATATGTATTTGTGTAATATATACTACTGGTTAAAAGTTTGGAATAATTCAGATTTTTTTAGTGTTTTCGAGTCTCTTCTGCTCACCAAGGCTGCATTTATTTGATCAAAAATACAGTAAAAATGTGAAATATTATTCCAGTGTAAATCAGCTGTTTTCTATATGAATATATAGTAAAGTGTAATTTATTCCTGTGATCAAAGCTGAATTTATCATCATTACTCCAGTCTTCAGTGTCACATGATCCTTCACAAATCATTCTAATATAATAATTTGATGCTCAAGACACATTTATGATTATTATCAATGTTGAAAACATTGACAAAAATGGAAACTGGAAGAGTCTCATATTATATACCATTTATTTCAATATAAAATACAAATAAAATGTAAAAAACAATGTGCAAGTTAAACATATGAAAGAAATAAAATCACATGTAATACATAGTATAACTACTAGATGGCGGCATAGGCCTAATTTTAAACAGGGTTGAGAAAAGCCTTGTTGCTAAGAACAGTTTTCAGACTTACTTTCATTATATATAATGATATATATTTAGACATTATCAAAGACATTTTTTTAGTTTAAAATGTTGAATTTTCTGGCTCAACTAACTAGTAAACATTCTCCAACTTATCCTTTGATCTCACTCTGCCTCTCTCTCTCACACACACACACACACACACACACTCTCTCTCTCTCTCTCACACACACACACACACACACTCTCTCTCTCTCTCTCACACACACACACACACACTCTCTCTCTCTCTCTCTCTCTCTCTCTCTCTCACACACACACACACTCTCTCTCTCTCTCTGTCTCTCTCACACACATACTCTCTCTCTCTCTCTCTCTCTCTCTCTCTCTCACACACACACACACTCTCTCTCTCTCACACACACACACTCTCTCTCTCTCTCTCTCTCTCTCTCACACACACACACATACACTCTCTCTCTCACTCTCTCTCTCTCTCTCTCTCTCTCTTACACTCTCTATCTATCTCTCTTACACACACACACACTCTCTCTCTCTCTCTCTCTCTCTCTCTCTCTCTCTCTCTCACACACTCTCTCTATTTTATACTTTTGAGGGTTTAGAGTTTAACCCTTTCATTGTTGTTTGCTTTTTGCCTGCATTAATTAATGAGAAATTTCTTAGGCCTTCTCTTTTTCTATCAATTTGAATAACAAAATAAAGGCATAGATCCAGTGCATTTGTAGTGCACTGACAACATTGTTTTATATAATTAGTTTAATAATTAGGTCAATAAAAATATAAAAAGACCTTACATTTTGAGCTGCAAATGATAACTTCTCACTCATTTAAAAGTGACCTATAACATCCTATGACATGAAATTCATCTCAATTTAAATGACTTCTTGGATGTGGCTGTTGAGTTTTGCTGTCATGGTGGCACCAACTGCTGCGGTAAATGTGCCGTATGCGGCTTTGACATAGTCCTTTTATATTTACCCACTTTAAATGCATATTGCCCACCTTGCACAGTTTCCCTAAATCCACAGAGGTGGTGGTGACGCCAGGGCTTGGGCCCGTCATCGCTGCTTGCAGCTATATTTCAGTCTGTCCTTGTTAAATAAAAGTGTTCATTTCTTTCTTTTCTTTCTTTTTTTAACTTACCCCAAACTTTTGAAAGGTAGTGTATCACAGTTTCTACAAAAATATGAAGCAGCACAACTGTTTTCAACATTGATAATAATCAGAAATTTTTCTTGACGGGCAAATCAGCATATTAGAATGATTTCTGAAGGAAATTTTATTTTAAATCCTTAATATTTTAGGGATTGTTTTGGTCTTGTTTTAAGCATAACTCAAAAATGTATTGGGGTTCATGGGCGACACTTTGTTTTATTATTTTAATATGTTCCTTGAGGTTCACTTAAAATGTCAAATTTATAATGTTAATCAGACAATTATAATGTTACAAAAGATTTCAAACGTCAGCCGTTAAGCGACTGAACGCCAGTGGGCGGGGCCTGTGGTGTGATGATGAACAACTATTGGTCGATGTCTTGCTCTGGAGGCGGTCATATGCAAATGTGTTTGCCCGTGTGACGTCACAGATCCCGCAAATATTTCAAAAGATCAAGGAAATTTGATTTCTCATGTCATGACCACTTTAAAGAGAGTTGACATGCTGGTTGTGACATCACACGTATCTCATGAATATTAATGAGCTTATTTTATGACTATTTATTTGTGTGTACCTAGAGTTGTTCTGCCGGGCGTGTGGGGATTTGTTCTTGCTGGATCCGCCTTCTCTGGAATGAGCTCGTGACGACGACCTCCCGCTGCTCCAGGAGCTGCTCCGTTGCCGGGCCGTCCCGTGACTTTTGCTCTTCTTCTTCTTGGACGTGTGTTTGTGCCGACCTGGAGACACAGAGGAACTCCGGTGGCGGTTTTGACCGCGTCCGCGATGGTGCCGCTTAGACGAATGAGATCCTTTCGTTCTGTGTGAGGATATAGGAATAGACTGGAGATATTTTGGTTTTCATAGGTTGCTTTTTCATAGCTCACGAGACTTAAATGAGTTCTTAGTTTTAGTATCTACTGTAGATGTTTCTCCTAAACTTACCAAAATTGACATACAGTACAGAGCTATAAAATGAATGTGGACAGCAGCTCAGATGACGAATTTAATGAGAAGTGTTTGAGTTGATATAAACATCATTGACTTTTGATTGCAGACTTTAATTGTTAAATATCTTGGCAAATCTTTGCACAGCTACAGTCATGCTGCAGCTGAAAATTCACATTGAATTTTTGATTATGATCTGATGTGGAAATAAATGGATCATGTATTTGATTTCTGTTTCTTCAATGTGAACAGACTTTTACATTAAACTAACTCAACATTTGTCAAAATTGCATGCCTAATTTAAACTTGGCATAAATCATGAAAATATTATTAATTGCATTATATTCAGTATTAGACAGAAATGTGCAAAAAAAAACCACATTCATTTAATATATATATTAGTGTAATATACACTACCAGTCAAAGATTTTGGAATAATTAAACGTTTTTAATGGTTTTGAAAGAAATCTGTAAATACAGTAAAATTGTGAAATATTATTCCAGTGTAAATCAACTGTTCTCTATGTGAATATATAGTAAAGTGTAATTTATTCCTGTGATCAAAGCTGAATTTATCATCATTACTCCAGTCTTCAGTGTCACATGATCCTTCACATCATTCTGATATGATGATTTGCTGATCAATTATTAATAATGTTTTTTCTTATTATCAATGTTAATAATTTTGTGGAAACTGCAACTGCACTGATAAATAAAAAATTAAATGAACAATTTTATTTGAAATAGAAATCTTCTGTAACATCATAAATGTCTTTACTGTTACTTTTGATCAATTAAATGTGTTGAATAAAAGTATTAATTGCTTTATTTTTTTTCAGTTTCCACACAAATCTGAAGCAGCACAACTGTTTTCAACATTGATAATAATCATAATTGTTTCATGAGCAGCAAATCATCATATCAGAATGATTTGTGAAGGATCATGTGACACTGAAGACTGGAGTAATGATGATAAATTCAGCTTTGATCACAGGAATAAATTACACTTTACTATATATTCACATAGAGAACAGCTGATTTATACTGGAATAGTATTTCACATTTTTACTGTATTTTTGATCAGCCTTGGTGAGCATAAGAGACTTCTTTCAAATGCATAAAAAAATCATAATTATTCTAAACTTTTTAACCATTTCTGCTTTGTGGCAGGGCGCATTATCTAGTTCTGATGCTCACGTGCCACTGTTGGCACTTTCGGCGGTGGACAGGGGTCAGCATGGGCACCCTGACTGGTCTGTGGCTATGCAGCCCCATACGCAACAAACTGCGATGCACTGTGTATTCTGACACCTTTCTATCAGAACCAGCATTAACTTCTTGAACAATTTGAGCTACAGTAGCTCGTCTGTTTGATCGGACCACACGGGCCAGCCTTCGCTCCCCACGTGCATCAATGAGCCTTGGCCGCCCATGACCCTGTCGCCGGTTCACCACTGTTCCTTCCTTGGAGCACTTTTGATAGATACTGACCACTGCAGACCGGGAACACCCCACAAGAGCTGCAGTTTTGGAGATGCTCTGACCCAGTCGTCTAGCCATCACAATCTGGCCCTTGTCAAACTCGCTCAAATCCTTACGCTTGCCCATTTTTCCTGCTTCTTACACATCAACTTTGAGGACAAAATGTTCACTTGCTGCCTAATATATCCCACCCACTAACAGGTCTTATTCACTTCACCTGTCATAACGTTATGCCTGATCGGTGTAAATGTTAATGCAGAGATTTAAGACAGAAAGTTCACGCAATAAAATATGCTGTTCTTACTTCTTCTGACTCTTGGCTTTAGCGTGCGGCTCATGCTGGGAGTCGCTGCTGTGCGCCGGCGAGCGGGACGTCTTCTCTCGAACCCTGGGCCTCCCGCTGCGTCTCCCCGATGTCTCTGAGAGCGGCCCGTCGTCTCCACAGCCGTCCTCTCCCGTCGGGGCCGCGGGTCCTGCGGGGCTCTTGGGAAGGCCGGAGTGCTGTTTAACACCTCTCAGATGAGGCGACGCGAGCGTCTGACCGCTTGACGGAGACGGAGCCAGAGATCGAAGCTTCTGTAGATGAATTATAACCAACAAACCAAAGGGGGAAAAGAAATAAATGTGAAAAAAAGAAACAAACAGAAAGAGAACAGTGAAATTAGAGTCTTTTTCCTCCTGGGTGAAAGAGCGTTTCGTGTACTTGGCAAAAAAACATCTAAAAGAAAGTGCTAGGATTGTTCTCTGGCTTATAGACAGTCCTCTATTGTGCAGCGCATGCAATACTCGGCATGCAAAACCATAATGATTTGAAAAGAATAGTCCCGAAAAAGAAAATCGAAACAAAAGAGGGAAAGAGGGAAAATATATATATGCGTAACTGTGAAAGAAAAGTTCAGAGAGAATATAAAGAGCGACAGAGACTGGAATATATATATATATACAGTAGAAGAGAAAGAGGACTTTTTCAATTTCAGAAAGAGCTACAAACAAAAAGGTGAAAAATAAAACTAGAAAATTAAAAAAGACAACTGGACGGAACATCACAGAAATGGAAGGAACGAAATAAAGATTCACAAGAATAGATTCAATCGAATTAGAAAACAATTGGTCTTCTACTCAATAGAACTTGCTTGTGGATTTGTTTTGTCCTGCAGACAATTGCTGAGATGTGAACAGCGACCCATTTCCTGTTTTAATAGCTTTTTAAATGGTTATTCTGTTTTTCAACTCCCTTTTGGTTAACATCCACTTACCAATAAAGTGGTATTCCCTCCTTTAGTAGGTAAGGTATGAAGAGAAGGGAAAAGTGGGGCAACATAAGTGCATCATTAGATTCACAAAATGCAAGAGAAAAAGACACAACACCCTTCCCTGGATAGTGAGTATGAAACAATGCATGAAAATCAAATCAAAGAGAGAGAGAAAAAAAAACACACACACACAAAAGAAATCAAATTCAAACGGATTTCAGTGTGTGGGCTGGAACACCGACAGTTTGAGCGATTTTAAAACTTCAAGACAACTACGAATGGATGCTCTCGCTTCACCAGTTTCTCGGTAAAAAACCTTTGATTGAATGTGCATTATGGGATTAAATTAAAGACCCCATGAAATGGCTCAATGAGCTGTTATTTCTGATTGCCTCGTGTTGGCTTGTGTTTCTTATTTAACCCTTAAACGCATACCTCGACCCGGGACGTCATTCAGTCCCCCTCGTTCAACTTCGACATCAGCCTATTCCTCAATCTATTCATTATAAACAATGCAACAAGAAAAAAATATATTATAAATGAATGTCTGTTTTTTAATCAATTGTTTTATAGGGTCGCTAGCGACCCGGGGTATGTAATAGTGCAAGTATTTTTTATAGTTGACTGCAATTTACCTTTTATCCTCAAGGTGGCGATGTCTGATATACAATGATGACGTGATGTTCACTCATAATTACCGCAGGCATAAAACAAAAGAATAGGAAGTATCATCAGCAAAACTTGAAATGGCTCAGCGATTTACTGCAGAGCAAGTACTGATCAAAATATTGATTTTGAAGACAATAATTTTGAGAATAATGGTGAATATGAGCTAGTTGCTGAATGTACTGGGAAATCAAGCATCTGCTCAAATTTAACCCTTCGAAATTCGAAAATGGATCAAAATCTGCTTTGTTTTATTCTTTTGTAATTGTTATTAAAATATCAGGAGAGTTTTATACTATCGCCGCATCCGTGTTAGATATAGATCCGGGTCACTAAAGACCCGAATATGTAATAATGATTGGCGAAACATTCATGCATTTAAGGGTTAAACAGCCAAAACCTATAAAAGACATGTTTTCTCATAACGCACCCAAAAATCATAAGAAGGGTTTAAGAAATCGCATTTTGCATAAATAAGTCTATTTTAGGGAAAATAAAGTAAAAATGACAATTCAGCACATTTTAACCCTTATCTTTCCTTTATTTTGATGCAAAAAATCAAGAACCATATATTATTTAAATTGGAAGGTATTCCACATCATGCATGCATAATTATTAATATTTATTAATTGTGTTTAATTATCATTTTTTTTAAATATTTTGGGATATAATGTGATCTGGACATGTTTTGAAAGATTCACCCCTTTAGTTTTAGGCAGCGGCTATTTACATTAAGTGAAAAAAGCATATTTTCTTAGCGATAGATGCTATTTACACTAAGTGCAAGTAGCAATAAATTCTATTTACACTATGTAAAAATAGCAGTATTTTCTTTGCAATAAGTGTAAATAGTAGTTAGATGCTATTTATACTTATAATTAGTGGCAGATATTTGCACCTCATAGTTGTGCATTAAATGGTATGCAATAATAAGTGTAAATGATTATATGGTAACACTTTATTTTACAGTGTCCTTGTTACATATGTTACATGAACTTAACATGGTAATAACAGTAATTTATGCATAATTACATGCAACTAACCAAATCATATTCCTACCCTGACGTAGGATTAGTAAGTGCATGTAGTTATTTAATATTACTCAGTACTTAAATACATAATTACACTGTAACAATGACACCTTAAAATAAAGTGTAACTGATTATATTTATTAAAATTATTAAATGGATGCCGCCTTATTGGGACAATAAAGCCCTCCCTACACCTAAACCTAACTTTATTAAACACACGTTAGACACTTTATGTCCACTTTTTTCTTCATTTTTATTGAAAATAAATGCCTTTGTGTTCTGCTATTTGATGGGAAAGGGGAGTAGAGTGAGTTCGGCAAAAGGCGGATTCGAACCCGGGTCGATTTACGTCACACCTTACCCCTACTCTATTGATACTGTTGAAAATCCAGTGTCTTCCGTAGTTTTGTCTGGCCCAATCAGACGTCAGTGGGCGGAGTTAGTGTAAATAGCCTCTGCCAACAAGGCTGTAAATAGACACTATGTTAGTTTTATACCACAACTTAGCAAAACAACATTTGACAACTTGATCGCTTTTAAAACTCCAGCCACTTCCAGATGATGTTTGGGAAAGGAAATAGGCCTAAAGAACGAGTGTTAGTGCAATTAAACACAGAATAATCATGATTTGCTTTTGCTAGTCGTATCAGTAGGTATTGTTAGAGGAAAATTCTCATTCTAGTGAGCATTTAATCGGACAAAACATGTCAATTTTTAGTAGCACACAAGCATATGGATAAACTCAAAGCCACACAAGTTAACTAAAACCTACAAAACTTTGATTGGGATTTCATGGGGTCTTTAAAAAAGACTAAAATATTAATGCATCTGTTTCTTTAACCACAATGCTGTAGATTAAAACATTATAATGATGATTATTAGCATCAAAATTAAGCGGATTATTGACCTCAGACACTAACTTAACCAAACAAAAAACCTTATAATACCATATATAAACATATCGGATGAAAGCAAAAAATAACACAGCTGAGCGTAAACCTCAGATACTTCAGAAGCAGCCCTTATGTATCAAAAAAAATGAATTTAAATCAAAATAAAAGGAGGGAAAGTGACCAAAATCATATGACACGTACCATTTCACCAAAGACAAAAGGAATGCGACACAGACAGGAAATGCATTCTACCGAAAAATTATAATAATAATAATAATAATAAAACAAAACGCAGACAAGAGATGGACCTGTGGGGAGGACAGTGTACTGAAGACTGAAGCATGAAAGCAAAGGTATCAGATTGAGAGAGAAAAAAAAAAAGAGCGAAATAGAGAATGAAAGTAGAGCAAACAGTTCTAAAAGGAAAACAATGAAAATCAACCCGCCAACCTTTGGTTTTCCTCAGATAAACAAAGAGAAAAAGAGAGAGAGACACTGATGTCAAGCTAGGGTGCTTGTCACATTCTCCACGTGCGTAGGCAGAGCGTTACCTACCTTCCGCTTCAATCAGTGACACGGATGCAATATCAACAAAACAAAGGAAGAAAAAGGAAAAACAAAAAGGAGAAAGGAAAATTCTCCGCAGCGAAATGGGAAAAAGACAATGAATTCTTTTAGTATCCAGGCTAAGATAATTGATCCACAGACTAAGGAGACAATTCCAACAAAACAAAACAAAATTAAAAGAGTGGACATACAAAAAAACCGAAACCAAACAAACGGAGAAATCAATCGGAAACTCCGAAAGCAGTCTGTCTTTTTCGCTTGGACACATGTGCAGCCACATTCTATCGTATGACAAGATCTCAACAAATCGAGTTTGCTAGGAGGAACGTAAATATCCATGGCCATGCATGCGGAATGTGGTTTGATGGGGAAAGAGAAAGCATGTCGGGACAACGGACAGCACAGATGGACGGGTGGTGGGACAAGGGCGTTGGGTGGAGGGTGGTCACTTCTAGGATGGAGAACTAACATCTCAAAGGGACCCCAGTCACGTTCAGAAGGCCTTATCCACATTAGTCTGCATGCGCTATGAGAATTTAGTGCTTGTTCGTCTACAACGACAGTGTATTTGCTCTCAGCAATTGTCAAGAGTCTTTCAACAAAGGGATGCCACATTGGGTTAGGTCAATCGTCTATCCAAATGGCTTGGGTCCCTTTTAGTGTAACAACTTTACTAAAAATGACTTTTCATCGGCCTATTTAGTTTGGCTAATGTTTACTGAGCGTCCGTTTGTCCCTGTCAAACATCTAGACAAACATTACACCACTCAAATGTTGACAGGAAGGAAACAAACTATACAATATATATATATATATATATATAAAGTGCTACTGAAATTATATACAAGTGAGCATTAGAAACCATGTCAATGAAAACCGTCTGAAATCACCAATGGCGCTGAACCGGCTCTTGTCAGTAGAGAGAGATTTGACAGCCAAAAGAGAGAATTCATGAATCTGTAGATCTGTTTGACCACAGATGTGAATGAAGAGCTGAACACTGCGTTAGATTTTTGGGAAAATCTGAGGGAATGGTGCAGAATTACACTCTATAATCAAATTAGCGTCTGGTCTAATTGACATAATACATCAGCGTGTACACCATTTTGAAAAGGTCAATATGAACAAAGTCCATATTTGCAACGGGGCAATCCTGAAATCTCCAAAACTGCTTGCCGAACTCACATTTAAATTTCATGACTTTACCAATCAGTGATTGGCTCTTTTATTTAGAAGGCGGGGCTTATTCCGCCATATTGCGCATTTCTCCCATTCATTAGTAACATGAGTGCACCGCCTTTCTATATATAAAGTCTTTGATATGAATCAACAGGTGCATTCTGCAAATGTTATTTTTTTTATATGTATTTGTCATAAAATATAAAAAATCTGCATATTGCACATGATATAAAATTGAAAGTGAAACCAAACAAGTATTGGTAAAACACTTGTATATGGTATAGTTCTGCATCTAATTAAAGCTATAAGGCTATAAATAAATAAAATAAATATGACAGTGATATTGCACATAAAACAACTTTTGTACAATAAATTAAAAATGATATTGCTGGGTGAAATGAATAGACATTTGTTTTTGGGTATAAAATAAATTTAGCCATACAAAACCATTTTATTTCATAAAAAAATTATATATTTGTTAATTTATCCAACAATATAATTTTTTCCAAGTTATTTTTTGTAGAAAAGTTGTAGTATCTTGTAAATTGTAAAAAAAAAAAAAATTATAATAATAATAAAAAAAATTATAATAATTTCATAATTAATTTTTTATTGGAACATTGTACTTTTTCTAATTATGCTCATAAAGATATTATGCTCATACAATTAACAGCCGTATTATGTTTTTGGATATAAAATAAATTTTGTTGTACATTTTTGTTGTAAATTGTAAAAAAAAAGAAAAGTAAAAAATAATTCAAATTTTATTTGTAAATGAAAATAATATTTTTTCTAATTATGCTTATAAAGACATTATGCTCATAAAATTAACAGACATATTATGTTTTTGGATATAAAATATATTTAGCCATACAAAAACATTATATTACATATAAAAAATAATATATTTGTTATTTACCCAACAATATAATTTTTTTCCATGGCATTTTGTTTAGAAAAGTTGTAGCATCTTGTAAATTGTAAAATAAAAATAATAATAATTTCATTTGTAACCGAAAATAATTAAAATTTTATTGGAACATTGTAGTTTTTCTAATTATGCTCATACAATTAACAGACATATTATGATTTAGGATATAAAATAAATGTAGCCATACAAAAACATTATATTACATATAAAAAAAACAATCAATAAACAACATCAGTTTCTTTTCATGGTATTTATTGTAGAAAAGTCGAAGTGTGTTGTAAATTGTTAAAAAAAAACTTTTTTTTTTGTATTTTATTCATAAATGAAAATAATTTAAATTTTATTGGAACATTGTAGTTATCATGCTTTGAAGTTTTACTAATTATGCTTATGAAGATATTATGCTCATAGAATTAACAGACATATTATATTTTTGGATATAACATACATTTAGCCATACAAAAACATTATATTACATATAAAAAAAAATATATCTGTTAATTTACCCAATAACATGGTATTTATTGTAGAAAAGTTTTGTAGAAAAGGAACACATTTTATTGGAACATGTTTTTGAATATAATATCTTTTTGTATGGCTAGATTTGTTATCTAGCCATACAAAAAATATTATTGTATATCCCAAAATATATCTTTCATTTATCCAGTGATATTAGTTTTTATTGATTGTACAAAAGTTGTTGTAAGTTATGGAAAATGCATTCATTTCCATAGTTGTGAATCACTAATCTGCTAACAGAACATACCAGCGTCACACTCTATAAACCGGAGTGAAATACGGCCTATAACGTTTCATTGACCTTTCCGAGACGGTGGCGCTGATGACGCGTCCGGATCAGCCAAATGCAGCATCCACAGGTTTCTGATCTGTGATTGTACCATTCAGACTCATTCATCCTCTCAGCAGAACCAGGAATGACAGCTGATTGGCTAAAAGCGTCTGAGGGATTGGCCAATGAAAACCATCGGCTCATGATTGATAACTCTTCACCTTACATTAAAGAAAATGATCTTATTATAGCAGGGTCACAGATCATCGGCTCTTTGAACACCTGATACACATCTGGAAAAGGGTGGCTACGGTAAAACTGAGCAGAAAATGAGAGTTTCAACTGTATTGACAAGAAAAGACATACCCATTTAATCTACTCGGTCCAGTTCCAAATCATATGAGTGCTTTTTACACAAACAAGACAGAAAAGTTTGGGCATTTATTCGTGGGAAGAGATCATGTGAATTCACAGAGGACAAGAAATCAATAAAACAGAGGGATGAATTCAGCAAATGAAAGAGAAAGAGAGCATGAGAACTTCTGAGAAACTGCATGCAAACCGTCCCGGATTAGTGTCCAGATATCTGTACAATCCCTCATCGCTAAGTCTCTCCGAACGCAGGTCAAAGTTGAGCTAAATAAACGATGTCTTGATATTGTGTGACGTTATGAATACATACAAAACACATCATGCATATTTAAAATGAGTCGTTGCAATTCTTTCTGCGATTAATCTGGTGCAATTACTATATAAAAGATGAATTTCCCCCTCGATGTCTTTGAATATATTGCGTCGAAATTTTGTGAGATACTATAAAAAGATGAACCTGAAACCTGAATCTCAGATCTAGCATGAGCAGGAATATTAAAAATATCAGTAACACTTTACAATAAGGTCAAATGTTTTTAACATTAGTTAATGCATTAGTTAAACTAAACTAAAAATAAACAACATACATTTTTTTTTTTTTTATCATTTATTAATCTTTCTTGATGTTATATTTATAGTTTGTTCATGTCAGTTCACACACACTGAAAATAAATAGTTGTAGAAACCGTTTTAACCAACAATTTTAAGTAGAAAAAATGAAACATATTCCAACAATCTTTGTTTTATTCACGACTGCAGTGCATTAACTAATGTCAACAGCTTCAACATTTGATTGTAATAATGAATTAGCATGAGCTACTGTATAATTAATAAATGTTGTAGAAGTATTGTTCATTGCTAGTTCTACTAATTTAGTTGATTAATAGGGGCTTTCGCACTGTTAGTTATAGGAACTGGCCACCAGGGCGGTTCCCCGAGAACTCAGGGCTCTATCACACACCCGGCGCTATGTGACGCCAGGCGCGACGCAAGTGTTTTCTGCTAGTTTCATCCTGACGCAGTTCTCATGTTCACGTCCAGCTCCACGTTGTTTAAATATCAAATGCACTGGTGCATCTGTTCACCCATGGGCGTCTGGTCTAAACCAGGTGTGTGTTCAGGAGCATTGTTGGTGCGTTGCTATTGTGAGGAACTGAAAACGACTGCAACCAACACAAACCTGCTCTAAAGTCAATACCGCAGTATTTTTTGTGTTATTTAAAGGGCGTGTTAGTAATATGTGCCTATAGGCGGTGCACAACGCACGTACACTCTGCTTATTACACACACAGGGATGCGCAGCAGCACACACACATTTTTAAATATTAAAAATAAAAGGATTCCTCTCTGGAGAAGCGTTCAGTCTTTCCGCTCGCATGTAAATAGCGAATCCGTCGTGGCGCGAGCACAACTGGCTTTTAAAGGGAAAGGGAGATGAGACTCTGATTGGGTTATTGCACGTTACGCCCAAAACACACCCATTACCAGTGACTTTTTTTCACTGACGAAAATGACGAAAACTAAATAAAAAGTAGTGTCTACTGTCATTTTCATCAACAAATAAAAACGAGACGGGAGGGCCGATTAGGGAAGAGATCCCGTCAGAACTGATGTCCTGTGTAACGGATGCGCTCATTTGAGTTGTAACGTGCGGATCTAACGGCGGGAAAACACGGCGTTGTTGAGCTTCTACAGGCTGACGCGACAGCGCTTCAGAGCGGCTCAATCAGTGAATAACACACATTTATGCCAGGCAATTGTTTATGAACTAATGCTGAGGAATAATGACAATGTTTACTTTACGATGTTTATATAGTCATATGTTTTAGACGGTTGTAACAATGCATTTTATATCTCTCTCATCTGAACTTGAATGAGCAGCTGCAACTGCAATAGTAAGCGCAGACATTTCAAAATAAGAGTCCCGGTGTATTTCGAGCTTGTTTATAATTAAAAGTCATGCATTATATATACGTTTTTGGTTACACAATAAACTGTATTTAATTTCATTCCCATTTAATTCATAGTCAGGAGGAAAGACTAAGAACATTATTTGACACATTATTCAATAAAGTATCAGGGTTATAATAGTTAACTAAAACCATTAAAAAAATCTTCATTACTTGAAATTAAATAAATGTTAACTGAAATTAAAAAAATAACTTAAAATTATTTGAAGCTTTAGCTTAACCTGATATACTAACTAAAACAGAAATACAAAATTATAAAAACTATATAGATGTTTTTAAAAAACAAACAAAAAAAGTGAATTGAGCTCTCTTTCATGTATTTTTAATGTCAAAAACACGATGTCAAAACATGACATGTATTCAAGAAACAGTCGGTTATGTAATGCTTAAATGCTCAATTAATGCATTACAATTTAACTAAACTCATTAGATTTTAGTCGACTAAAACTAGACTAAAACTAAAAACAATTCAGGTGACTAAAATATGACTAAAATTATATGGCATTTTTAGTCAAAAGACTATGACTAAAACTAAATCAAAATTTAACACTGCCCATGACTCTTTAAGAGACTAGGCACAACCCTTTTGGACCATGCGCCGGGCGCGCCGACCGTTTTTCCCGTCGTTAAGCTACCAAAAGATTATTTTTCTGGTTGCGTTCGCACCGCCAATAGGAACATAACATAAGCCGTCACTTGCATCCTGCCGCTCTGGTTGTCGTGCAGGACTTTTATTTTGAAAGCGCTGAGAGCATGAGCACACACAGCGCTCCCATTCTCCGTCTTCATTAGTTTACGATCTGTTTAACAGTCCTATCTTATACATTATTAGATAGAACTGTTAAACAAAGAAAGTAAACGGTGTATGGATAAGTATCATAGCCAGGGGTGCGCAGGTGCGCATGCGCGACCAAAATAAAAAATGCGCTGTGTAAATAAGTTCAGACCACTCATTTGTGTTAAAGCGTTATAAGCCATGAACCAAGACAACCAGCTACGAGGAGAATCATAACATTATGAACTTTGATTTGAAGCAAAAAAGTTTTCGAAAATCGTACAAAAAGACAAAAGTACAAGACTAAACGGCTTTAGTGAGGGAAAGAACTACAATCCCATGAAGCATTGCAAACAGCACAATCGAATTAAAAACGATGGAAAAATATAAAACTACTCATTTACAAATGTTGATTATTGCAAAATATGCATACATATACAAATATTTAAGTACTTTGAGTGCATTCGCAGTGCTTCATGGGAGTGGGCGGGGCTAAAGAGCTATTTTTGGCGCGTTTTGCTCTTTTCAACTGATTGGTGGAATTTTCTGCACAGCATCATGGGTAATGTAGTATTTGACCATGAATTCCACTGTTAAACACGATTATTTTAAAAATAAGCTGAAATAATGCGGGCTGACGGCTTCAACAGAAACAAATATCATCGATTATTACATCGGGCTGTTTTTAAACATTTTTAAGATATCGTTAAAAATCAATTTCCCTATGGATGAATATGAAATTGTTGCACTCTATTGTGCTGGGTTAGACTCTACTCTGAAGTAGGAGATAATGTAGCTCGCCAAAATAACTAAAATCGTTCCCAGTTCCTGCGGTGCGAACACGCAAAAAAGCGGATACTTCCGCAATTAGTTACAGGAATTATAAAAAGGTTCCTCCGGTGCGAAAGCCCCAAATGTTGACAAATGAAACCTTAATGTAAAGTGTCACCAAAATATCTATTATTAATCTGATCGAGGCATTTTTAATGGGATGTTACCCAACACCAGCCATCGAGTTATTGGGCTAGATGCTTTATGTAAATCAATAGTGTGTCGAAAGACGCCGCAACCGTTAATTAGTGTCTTCGGTGGCGGATGCGTCCATGAAAACCCACAATGTTTAGTTTCCGATGTAAAAAAAAAGATCCTGTTGACCCTCAACATTTCCATTCATTCTCTTTCTAGAACTGAAAAAGTCAACATGGCTCGTACGTGAAATAAAGCATGATGGACATCTGCCTCGACGAAACAAAAACCCTTCCCAACGAACACAGAAATGGCTTGAGAAACTGAAAAACTCACAAAATGGAGCCAAAGAGGGAAAAGAGATATATATAGTCAGCTCACACAGTTGGACGAGGCGTGTGTGTGTGTGTGTGTGTGTGTGTGAGGGATTATTTGTCTAAACGGCCGAAGACAGATGGAGGTAAAGTAGAGGAGACTACATACATCGTTCCCTTTATTCGCCTCCGTGTGATTGGCTCCAGAGTCTTTGCCGTTGCGGACACGGACACTGTGGTTCCCATTCTGCCACGTGATTGGCTGGTCGGCGCTGGGGGATGGCGGTGGGCTGTGGGCGGCGTGACTTCCTTCCTGTTTGTGCCTGTCGTTCTTGCACTTTGCATTTGATCTGAGAGGTCAGATTGAAGACAGATTGAGTTTAGGGCACAATGAGAGCAGTGTAAGGACCTTTTCTGTCATTTTGATTCATTCCCTTTTTGTGATGAAAGTGCTGACTAATACCACATTACCACAGTCTTACTGTAGTGACTATGGTATTTTGGCAGGAACTATGTTCCCCCTGGTGCATGTTTGTTGGAGGGCCTGTGAAATGGAGATAAGAGGCACCTGCTGGGTGATCTGGAGAGGCTGGCGGTGGAGGAGGCGGATCCGCTGCGGGAACTACAGCAGCTGCCTCTGTGCTGAGAACTCCTGCTGGGAGAGTCGGCTGAACACCTGCGGAAACACACAGACACACAAACACTGACGTCACACACTCACACACTCCAGCCACAGCACTTCAGTCACTCTCACAGGAACTCTTTCATAGACAATCTATGCATATGGCTTACATGAAGTTGTGAGCGTGTGTTGGGTGTTGTGGGTGGTTGCCAGGGTGTTGCTATGCAGTTGCTACAATGTTTCAACTGGTTGTAAGAGCATTGCTAGGTGGTTGCTAGGGTGTTCTAGATGGTTACTAGGGTGTTGTGGGTGGTTGCCAGGGTGTTGCTATGCAGTTGCTACAATGTTTCGACTGGTTGTAAGAGCATTGCTAGGTGGTTGCTAGGGTGTTCTAGATGGTTATTAGGGTGTTGTGGGTGGTTGCCAGGGTGTTGCTATGTAGTTGCTACAATGTTTTGACTGGTTGTCAGTGCATTGCTGGGTGGTTGCTAGGGAATTCTAGATGGTTACTAGGGTGTTGTGGGTGGTTGCCAGGGTGTTGCTATTAATTTGCTAAAATGTTTCAACTGGTTGTCAGAGCCTTGCTAGGTGGTTGCTAGGGTGTTTTTAGATGGTTACTGGGGTGTTGTGGGTAGTTGCTGGGCTGTTGCTATGTGGTTGCTAAAATGTTTTGACAGGTTTTCAGAGCATTGCTACGTGGTTGCTGTGGTGTTCTACATAGTTACACTGGTTTTCAGTGCATTGCTAGGTGGTTGCTAGAGTGTTCTAGATGGTTACTTGGGTGTTGAGGGTGGTTACCATGGTGTTGCTATGGAGTTTTTAAAATGTTTTGACTGGTCAGTGCATTGTTAGGTGGTTGCTAGGGTGTTCTACATGGTTACAAGGCTGTTGTGTGTGATTGCTAGGGTGTTGCTATTCATTTGCTGAAATATTTCGACAGTTTGTCAGTGCATTGCTAGGTGGTTGCCAATGTGTTCTAGATGGTTATTACGGTGTTGTGGGTGGTTGCCAGGGTGTTGCTATGGATTTGCTAAAATGTTTTGACTGGATGTCAGAGCATTGCTAGGTGGTTGCTAGGTTGTTCTAGATAGCTACTAGGGTTTTCTGGGTGGTTGCCAGGGTGTTTCTATGCAGTTGCTAAAATGTTTTGACTGGTTGTCAGAGCATTACTAGGTGGTTGCTAAGGTGTTCTAGATGGTTGCTAGGGTGTTGTGGGTGGTTGCCAGGGTGTTGCTTTTGATTTGCTGAAATATTTTGACTGGTTGTAAGTGCATTGCTAGGTTGTTGCTACAGCGTTTTAGATGGTTACTAGGGCATTGTGGGCAGTTGCTGGGGGTGTTGCTATGCATTTGCTAAAATGTTTTGAGTGGTTGTCAGAGGATTGATAGGTGGTTGCTAGGTTATTCTAGATGGTTACTAGGGTGTTGTGGGTTGTTGCCAGGGTGTTGCTATGCGACTGCTAAAATGTTCTGAGTGGTTGTCGGGCATTGCTAGTTGGTTACTAGGGTGTTCTAGATGGGTACTAGGGTGTTGTGGGTGGTTGCCAGGCTGTTGCTATGCATTTGTTAAAAGGTTCTGAGTGGTTGTTGGGTATTGCTAGTTGGTTGCTATGGTGTTCTAGATGGTTACTAGGGTGTTGTGGGTGGTTGCCAGGGTGTTGCTATGCAGTTGCTAAAATGTTCTGACTGCTTGTCAGTGCATTGCTAAGTGGTTGCTAGGTTGTTTTAGATGGTTTCTATGGTGCTGTAGGTGGTTTCCAGGGTGTTGCTATGCAGTTGTTTCGAGTGGTTGTCAGTGCTAGGTATCTGCTAAGGTATTCTAGATGGTTGCAAGGTGCCAGCTTACTATCCCAAGTGAAAAATCACAACTCTGATTGCTTAGAAAATCAATATAATTAAATGATTAAACTCATTTACATTTTATCTTTTTAGAAAAGTAAACAGCAGAACAAACATCACTCACCTCTTCTTCTGTTTGTTCTTGTCTTTGTGTTTGATTTTGGGGCTGCCAGATCTGAAAGGAGAAAATAAACAAGAACTGAATACAGTGTAATCGAAGGGTTTGTATCAGTCTGATGCAAAACAGACTAAAGTTGTGATTACAAGGTACCAGCTGCATCACTGAGCACTTGAAAGAAACAATCAGTGGACGTGACAATGTTTAACAGGTTAGTGGCACTGAATATTTAAATATAACTAGGATTTTGTAGTGAGTAAACAAGGCGTCCATGAGCAAAACTATATTCTGCCTTGTTTTATGAGTTATGTCTGTGAAATGATTAATACTTATTAGTTTTCTGCTATTTTCTTCAGTGCTGCCTGTACAACCGCTCAAAGAGACTGACAGACTATTACTGAATGAGTGTTTTCTAGGCCAGTCTCATCGATTCATCGAACTGCACATATAAGCAAATGAACTGTGGCTGGTTACTTTACATGTCAGTAGACCGCTTGAACACACTGTAACGTGGATGCCGGCTCTGGAAGTCCAGAACAGTTCCCAAATCATAATGTCTATCTCATATTAGCTCAGACTTTACCTGTGTCTCCTCTTCCTCCTTGAGCCAGATGTGGACCTGAGACAGAGGGATTAGACATTAGATTGTGATCACCAGCTGTTTACAGCTAGCAAAGAGAAAAAAACCCCTGCTGCATTTAAATTATATTTTATATCTAATGCAATGGCATTCGCACATTTTTAAGTATAATTATTCAAATATTTTTGTTGTCACTGTATGTTGTGATAAAGACAGGACAATGGTTGAAATGCATCTGTTTTAATAACTCATGCCTTCACTGCAAAATTTGGGGTTCGTTTGGGTGCTTTAACACACCATATAAACCACAGTTACACCTTTAAATGACTTTGCTCAATCCATACTGAATGGAGAAATACCTATACACTCAATGTCTAACTCGCTATCCCGCTTTTGCCCTCACACACTGTCTGACAGCACTGAAGCTGCTCTGATAAGACATCTACACAAGAATCCACCATGTTTCCGTAGTGTGTACACTATTATATAAATCTGACAGGACTGACAAGCATCCGACAGTCCTGTCATGCTCGTCTGATATGGGAAAAGCTCAGAAGAGGTAAAGTTGTAATAAAGCCGTCAGGGTAACATGAGATGAATAAAAATGATCTGTCCTTTACAGAGAAGAATACATAGACTTGCGGAATATACAGCATGTCAGTAGATACATAAAGTGTGTGATCACAGTATGATCACATGATCTATTTTTTTTATAAAATACACCAATCAGGCATAACATTATGACCTAATATTGTGTTGGTCCCCCTTTAGCTGTCAAAACAGCCCTGACCCGCCGAGGCATGGACTCCACTAGACCCCTGAAGGTGTGCTGTGGTATCTGGCACCAAGATGTTAGCAGCAGATCCTTTAAGTCCTGTAGTTGCGAGGTGGGGCCTCCATGGATCGGACTTGTTTGTTCAGCACATCCCACAGATGCTCGATTGGATTGAGATCTGGGGAATTTGGAGGCCAAGTCAACACCTCAAACTCGCTGTTGTGCTCCTCAAACCATTCCTGAACCATTTTTGCTTTGTGGCAGGACACATTATCCTGCTGAAAGAGGCCACCAGGGAATACAGTTTCCATGAAAGGGTGTACATGGTCTGCAACAATGCTTAGGTAGGTGGTACGTGTCAACAGTCAAGTAACATCCACATGGATGGCAGGACCCAAGGTTTCCCAGAAGAACATTGCCCAAAGCATCACACTGCCTCTGCCGGCTTGCCTTCTTCCCATAGTGCATCCTGGTGCCATGTGTTCCCCAGGTAAGCGACGCACACACACCCGGCCATCCACGTGATGTAAAAGAAAGCGTGATTCATCAGACCAGGCCACCTTCTTCCATTGCTCCGTGGTCCAGTTCTGATGCTCACGTGCCACTGTTGGCACTTTCGGCGGTGGACAGGGGTCAGCATGGGCACCCTGACTGGTCTGTGGCTATGCAGCCCCATACGCAACAAACTGAGATGCACTGTGTATTCTGACACCTTTCTATCAGAACCAGCATTAACTTCTTGAGCAATTTGAGCTACAGTAGCTCGTCTGTTTGATCGGACCACACGGGCCAGCCTTCGCTCCCCACGTGCATCAATGAGCCTTGGCCGCCCATGACCCTGTCGCCGGTTCACCACTGTTCCTTCCTTGGAGCACTTTTGATAGATACTGACCACTGCAGACCGAGAACACCCCACAAGAGCTGCAGTTTTGGAGATGCTCTGACCCAGTCGTCTATCCATCACAATTTGGCCCTTGTCAAACTCGCTTAAATCCTTACGCTTGCCCATTTTTCCTGCTTCTAACACATCAACTTTGAGGACAAAATGTTCACTTGCTGCCTAATATATCCCACCCACTAACAGGTGCCGTGATGAAGAGATAATCAGTGTTATTCACTTCACCGGTCATAATGTTATGCCTGATCGGTGTATAT
>CM077169.1:2230025-2247525 GCA_039654105.1 Coreius guichenoti | reverse complement strand
TATCCATCATAAAAGTGCATCTATCCATTATAAAAGTGCATCTATCATCATAAAAGTGCATCTATCCATTATAAAAGTGCATCCATCCATCATAAAAGTGCATCCATTATCATAAAAGTGCATCTATCCATTATAAAAGTGCATCCATCCATCATAAAAGTGCATCTATCCATTATAAAAGTGCATCTATCCATCATAAAAGTGCATCCATCCATTATAAAAGTGCATCCATCCATCATAAAAGTGCATCCATCCATCATAAAAGTGCATCTATCCATCATAAAAGTGCATCTATCCATCATAAAAGTGCATCTACCCATCATAAAAGTGCATCTATCCATTATAAAAGTGCATCTATCCATTATAAAAGTGCTCCACACGGTTCCGGGGAGTTAATAAAGGCCTTCTGAAGTGAAGCCATGCGTTTGTGTAAGAAAAATATCCATATTTAAAACTTTACAAACTGTAATCTCTAACTTCCGCTAACTGTCGTACGTGCGTTCACGAGAGACTGGCGTTCCAGCGTATGACGTAGGACGCAGGCGTAGTGTAAGTTCCGGTGACGAACGCGGAAGCGCAGAGGATAGAGCAAAACAAAACTTGGTTCTCGCAAGAACTAGCATATTCTCACCGGAGCGTCCTACGTCATACGCTGGAATGCCAGTCTCTCGTGAACGTGCTTACGACAGTTTGCAGAAGTTAGAGATTAGTTTTAAATATGGATATTTTTCTTACACAAATGCGCCACTTCGCTTCAGAAAGCCTTTATTAACCCCCTGGAGCCTTGTGGAGCAGTTATATGATGGGTGGATGCACTTTTATGGACTTTAAAACAGAAACTGCCATTCACTCCCATTATAAAGCTTGGAAGAGCCAGGATATTTTTTAATATAACTCCAATTGTATTCGTCTGAAAGAAGAATGTCATATACACCTAGGATGACTTGAGGGTGAGTAAATCATGGGGTAATTTTCATTTTTGGGTGAACTAACTACTATAAGTAATTATCCTGTTACACTGTTACTTCTTTTTTGGAAAGTAGGTATATCTAGACTATCTGCAATACAGTTATTTTGCATTATAGTGCATGTATTTATCGAGGAAAATTAAGGACATTTACACTTTAGATTAGGGTCCTCTCTCTATTAACTACGACTTTTGCCTTAATAAACTCCTAATGACTGCTTATTAATAGTTAGTAAGGTAGTTGTTAAATTTAGATTAAGGGATGTAGAATATGATCATGCAGAATAAGGCATTAATATGTGCTTTATAAGTATTAATAAACAGCCAATATCCTAGTAATATGCATGCTAATGAGCAACTAGTAAATATTGAGAATTGGACCCTAAACGTAATAGTAATAATCATATTTAATCCATCAGTATCACTTTAGGAGCATCTTTTACTAAACACATTCACATGCATCTCCAGTTCATCTCTAAAAACCTAGCAACTGTAACCAAGAAGGACGGAGCTTAGTGAAGGATCAATAATGCTTAAAACAATAATAACCTCTATAAGAATTTCTCTCTGTTTTTACCTGGAGTCATCGTAGACGGTTGAATCTTGCTCGTAATATTCTCCATCCCAGTCGTAGTGTTCCTCACAGCCGTCAATGTACGCAGCGTTTTCCACATGATCTTCATCCCCGTGAGGAAGCAGCCTGACCCTGTGCAGGCAGGAGGTAAAGGTCAAAGGTCGTGACCTGCGTTGGTCTAAAATGCAGTCATGAGTTATGAGTCTCAAACTGTGCTAAGATTTAAAAGTCTTTCATTTATAACTCTATACTCTAATGCATGTCAAATCATTTTTATTTTTCCTAAGAGATTTACAAGAAACACCTGAGACAGAGTTGAGCTATGAAAGAGCAACCTCTGAGCAATAACATTTTCCTCTGTGTGACGTCAACATCTATTTATTTACCCTATAATTTCTAAAATAAATAGGAAATTATTATTTCTCAGAAACAGAATAAAGGCGATAATACAATGTGATAATGAGTGTGTCAAACTGGGACCTGTTTGTCTGTCACACCGGCTTTTTATAATCTCTTTCCTTCATTATAAAGTCTTTACTTATGCTCATTATCATTCGTAACACATGTGTTAATTAGCATTTCACTACTTAAAGTGATCTTATCTAAAGCTGTAATGATCAGCTTCTTCATCACAGTGGTAAATGTCACCATCCTACTTCTGCAAAAGTGTAAACAGACAGAATAGTGTGTGTGTGTGTGTGTGTGTGTGTGTGTGTGTGTGTGTGTGTGTGTGTGTGTGTGTGCATGTGTGTGTGTGTGTATGTGTGACACACTGTGTATGCTTTATCCACAGACATGCTATGCTGTAAAGTTACCTCTGTTTGTAAGTCTCTAATAATTTAGTGCATATCTAAATGAATTTTCTTGCCTTTGTGTGAACATATGAGAATTTTGAGAATTATTTCAGCACTGATAGAAGTAATGATGAGAAAAGAAGATTTTATTACAGAATATAAGGGTCCTATGATGGAACGGAAGGGTTAAATGACAACATACTGTGAGGGTCCCATACTGTAAGGGTCCTATGATGCAACAGAAGGGTTAAATGACAACATACTGTAAGGGTCCCATACTGTAAGGGTCCTATGATGGAACAGAAGGGTTAAATGACAACATACTGTGAGGGTCCCATACTGTAAGGGTCCTATGATGCAACAGAAGGGTTAAATGACAACATACTGTAAGGGTCCCATACTGTAAGGGTCCTATGATGGAACAGAAGGGTTAAATGACAACATACTGTGAGAGTCCCATACTGTAAGGGTCCTATGATGGAACCGAAGGGTTAAATGACAACATACTGTAAGGGTCCTATGATGGAATAGAAGGGTTAAATGACAACATACTGTGAGGGTCCCATACTGTAAGGGTCCTATGATGGAACCGAAGGGTTAAATGACAACATACTGTAAGGGTCCTATGATGGAACAGAAGGGTTAAATGACAACATACTGTGAGGGTCCCATACTGTAAGGGTCCTATGATGCAACAGAAGGGTTAAATGACAACATACTGTAAGGGTCTCATACTGTAAGGGTCCTATGATGGAACAGAAGGGTTAAATGACAACATACTGTGAGGGCCCCATACTGTAAGGGTCCTATGATGGAACCGAAGGGTTAAATGACAACATACTGTGAGAGTCCCATACTGTAAGGGTCCTATGATGGAACCGAAGGGTTAAATGACAACATACTGTGAGGGCCCCATACTGTAAGGGTCCTATGATGGAACCGAAGGGTTAAATGACAACATACTGTAAGGGTCCTATGATGGAACAGAAGGGTTAAATGACAACATACTGTAAGAGTCCCATACTGTAAGGGTCCTATGATGGAACAGAAGGGTTAAATGACAACATACTGTGAGGGCCCCATACTGTAAGGGTCCTATGATGGAACCGAAGGGTTAAATGACAACATACTGTAAGGGTCCTATGATGGAACAGAAGGGTTAAATGACAACATACTGTAAGAGTCCCATACTGTAAGGGTCCTATGATGGAACAGAAGGGTTAAATGACAACATACTCTAAGGGTCCCATATTGTAAGGGTCCTATGATGGAACAGAAGGGTTAAATGACAACATACTGTAAGGGTCCTATGATGGAACAGAAGAGTTAAATGACAACATAGTGTAAGGGTCCTATGATGGAACAGAAGGGTTAAATGACAACATACTCTAAGGGTCCCATATTGTAAGGGTCCTATGATGGAACAGAAGGGTTAAATGACAACATACTGTGAGGGCCCCATACTGTAAGGGTCCTATGATGGAACCGAAGGGTTAAATGACAACATACTGTAAGGGTCCTATGATGGAACAGAAGGGTTAAATGACAACATACTGTAAGAGTCCCATACTGTAAGGGTCCTATGATGGAACAGAAGGGTTAAATGACAACATACTGTGAGGGCCCCATACTGTAAGGGTCCTATGATGGAACCGAAGGGTTAAATGACAACATACTGTAAGGGTCCTATGATGGAACAGAAGGGTTAAATGACAACATACTGTAAGAGTCCCATACTGTAAGGGTCCTATGATGGAACAGAAGGGTTAAATGACAACATACTCTAAGGGTCCCATATTGTAAGGGTCCTATGATGGAACAGAAGGGTTAAATGACAACATACTGTAAGGGTCCTATGATGGAACAGAAGAGTTAAATGACAACATAGTGTAAGGGTCCTATGATGGAACAGAAGGGTTAAATGACAACATACTCTAAGGGTCCCATATTGTAAGGGTCCTATGATGGAACAGAAGGGTTAAATGACAACATACTGTAAGGGTCCTATGATGGAACAGAAGAGTTAAATGACAACATAGTGTAAGGGTCCTATGATGGAACAGAAGGGTTAAATGACAACATACTCTAAGGGTCCCATATTGTAAGGGTCCTATGATGGAACAGAAGGGTTAAATGACAACATACTGTAAGAGTCCCATACTGTAAGGGTCCTATGATGGAACAGAAGGGTTAAATGACAACATACTCTAAGGGTCCCATATTGTAAGGGTCCTATGATGGAACAGAAGGGTTAAATGACAACATACTGTAAGGGTCCTATGATGGAACAGAAGAGTTAAATGACAACATAGTGTAAGGGTCCTATGATGGAACAGAAGGGTTAAATGACAACATACTCTAAGGGTCCCATATTGTAAGGGTCCTATGATGGAACAGAAGGGTTAAATGACAACATACTGTAAGGGTCCTATGATGGAACAGAAGAGTTAAATGACAACATAGTGTAAGGGTCCTATGATGGAACAGAAGGGTTAAATGACAACATACTCTAAGGGTCCCATACTGTAAGGGTCCTATGATGGAACAGAAGGGTTAAATGACAACATACTCTAAGGGTCCCATATTGTAAGGGTCCTATGATGGAACAGAAGGGTTAAATGACAACATACTGTAAGGGTCCTATGATGGAACAGAAGGGTTAAATGACAACATACTCTAAGGGTCCCATATTGTAAGGGTCCTATGATGGAACAGAAGGGTTAAATGACAACATACTCTAAGGGTCCCATATTGTAAGGGTCCTATGATGGAACAGAAGGGCTAAATGACAACATACTCTAAGGGTCCCATATTGTAAGGGTCCTATGATGGAACAGAAGGGTTAAATGACAACATACTCTAAGGGTCCCATATTGTAAGGGTCCTATGATGGAACAGAAGGGCTAAATGACAACATACTCTAAGGGTCCCATACTGTAAGGGTCCTATGATGGAACAGAAGGGTTAAATGACAACATACTCTAAGGGTCCCATATTGTAAGGGTCCTATGATGGAACAGAAGGGTTAAATGACAACATACTGTAAGGGTCCCATATTGTAAGGGTCCTATGGTGGAACAGAAGGGTTAAATGACAACATACTCTAAGGGTCCCATATTGTAAGGGTCCTATGATGGAACAGAAGGGTTAAATGACAACATACTGTAAGGGTCCCATACTGTAAGGGTCCTATGATGGAACAGAAGGGCTAAATGACAACATACTGTAAGGGTCCCATATTGTAAGGGTCCTATGGTGGAACAGAAGGGTTAAATGACAACATACTCTAAGGGTCCCATATTGTAAGGGTCCTATGATGGAACAGAAGGGTTAAATGACAACATACTCTAAGGGTCCCATATTGTAAGGGTCCTATGATGGAACAGAAGGGTTAAATGACAACATACTGTGAGGGTCCCATACTGTAAGGGTCCTATGATGGAACAGAAGGGTTAAATGACAACATACTGTGAGGGTCCCATACTGTAAGGGTCCTATGATGGAACAGAAGGGTTAAATGACGACATAAGAGTTCTGTGATGAAACGGAAATGTTCTGTTGATGGATCTATAATGTACAGAGCCCCAAAGGGGACATGGTGGTGGAAAAAAAAATATGAGATGGGAGGAAAAATAATAAGTCAATGCTTTTGCATTTGCTCGCAAAATGTTTGCGTTCCCCTGAGAAACCTCTGCGTTCTTTGGGAGTGATCGCAAAGTTTCTCAGTGGAACGCAAAAGCATTGCCTAATATTTTTTCCTCCCATCTCATATTTGTTTTCTTCACTATGCCCCTTTAGGGGCTCTGTAATAACGGCTCAGGCTCTGAGTTCTTGTGGATAGGACAGCAAGAGCAGGAAGATTAAAAGGCATTTTTATTAGACTGGAGTCTCTGGGTGAAGGAGGTGATGTACGGTCACAGAGGTTTCCTCTGGGTTATGCTACGGCATTAACACAGGGTCATTTGTGATCTGTAGAGAGCGTTAAATCATGATCCTCTCCTGCGCCTGCACCCACAAGCTAAGAAATTGATATGTGTACGGCTGTTTATGAAACAAACACGCATGCAGCAAAAGACAACATTTTTTATTTTTAAGCATATATTTCAACATGACTTGACATGCAAGCCAAGAGTATGACCGAAAATACTTCTCATTATGCCAGTTTATTCTATATAGCAGCATGAGATTATAAAATACGCATCTAATCTGCATAATTGTCTGTTCATTTTGACACACCAGAGCTATAAAAAAAAAAAAACACTGACATTTCTGTATGTGTTCATTTTATCCTGACCAAACTTGCTTTATCACTTGAACACTTGATTATATTGTAATTTTGACTTCTAAACTAGTAGGAACTCCCCAGAGATTGAAGGCAACAGCATTGCACGCACAAACTGTCCTCTCTCAGGTAGTGTTGGGAAGTCAGATTCATTTTGGTGAATCAGTTCGTTCAGACAGTTCATAACGTGCAAATGAACCAGAAAGAAAAGATGATCCTGTGTAGCATTTTACTTCATGTTCTTCTATGGAAATATTTAGCTAAATGGTTAAATAAATTAGGATTTTTGCAGTTTTAGTAATTGTATTTAATGTACATTTATATATTAAGCATGCAATATCTGTTCACTGTGATGGATGGTTCCTATCAGCGCTGGTCTGCATTATCATTCGTCACAGTAATACGGTGTCACACAGAAACGCTATACAATGCTGTCTCTACAGGAAACACACTTTACTCAATTACATGTGGAAAATAAGATCAGAGCGGATCAATGGTTTGCTCATCAGCGTGTGTGTGTGTGATTGACTCACGGTGGACGCGGGTGCAAGCCTTCTCGAGTGATCACACCCTCTTTCTCCATCAGCATCTGCCGGAACGTTCCAACCTTCTGCCGGATTTCCTCTTCGGAATATCTGCAGACGAAAAGGAGGACGGTCAGTTAAAAGACAACAGTCTGCTCAATAAAACACACCTGAATGCACCTGATGCACAATAAAACAGGTGAAAAAAATCACAGACATGCATTGAAGGAGGAATCTGAGCCATATCGAGAGACCTGCTTATTTATTTTTTATTTCAGTTTTAGTTATTTTAGTACATCAAGTTAAACTGTAACACAATATGTGACCCTAGACCACAAAACCAGTCATAAGGGTACATTTTTTGAAATTGAGATTTATACAACACATGAAAGCTGAATAAATTAGCTTTCCATTGGTGTATGGTTTGTGAGGATAGGACAATATTTGGCCGAAATACAACTATTTGAAAATCTGGAATCTGAGGGTGCAAAAAAAATCTAAATATTGAGAAAATCACCTTTAAAGTTGTCCAAATGAAGTCCTTAGCAATGCATATTACTAATAATAATACATTTATGGTTGGAAATTTACAAAATATCTTCATGGAACATGATCTTTACTTAATATCCTAATGATTTTTGGCATAAAAGAAAAATGAATAATTTTGACCCATAAAATGCATTGTTGGCTATTGCCACAAATATATCCGTGAACTTATGACTGGCTTTGTGCTCCAGGGTCACATATGGTTTCATTTGTTAACATTTAGTTAAATACATTAGTTAACATGACGTAACAATGAACAACACTTCTATAGCATTTATTAATCTTAGTTAATGTAAATCTCAGTTTTTACTGATGCATTTTTAAGATCAAAAGTTGTATCTGGTAACATTAGTTAATGCACTGTGAACTAACATGAACATGAACATTTTTATTAAAGGGGGGGGGTCTAATGCTATTTCATGCATTCTGACTTATTGACACTGTTAAAGAGTTGATTCTCGTGATAAACATGGACAACATTTCAAAAAAATGAGTTGGACGTATGACGGAGTATTTCTGTGCCAAATACACTCCTTCAGGATTCAAACACGTTTCGGAAAGTTTTTTTTCGAGTATGGCCCTGTATGACGTCATAAAGGGCGGAACTCCTTATATGGGCACTTCTCCCGGATGAGCACACACACACACACACACAACCAGAGCGAGAGCAAGAGCACACACACACACACATCACCCAGAGCGAGAGCAAGAGCGCGAACACACACACACACACATCACCCAGAGTGAGAGCAAGAGCGCGCCCATCAACGAGCTTCGTTCGGGTTACGGGAGCCGTCGGCGGCGCTGGCGTTGTGTGTTTAGACCACGAGATCAACAATGTCACTAAAGAAGTGTGTGTCTGGTGTGAGGGAAAGATCACTTTGTTCAGCTTCCCAAATAACCCAGCGTTAAGGGAACAGTGGATTCAGTGTGTGTTTCCGGAGTTCTGCAAGTGTGTGTGTTTGTTCCCGGTCATGAGTGGAAACCACAGGCGGTGAGTGAAACTGCATCAAATGTGTGTGTTTTGTTGGCAATCGGCGCGTAAGTGCATATAATGTGAACAACACCAACGTATAGTGAATCGAGAGTTATCCAGGGATAATGCCATGATGTATTGTTTGTTTGTTGTGTGTGTGTGTGTGTGTGTGTGTGTGTGTGTGTGTGTGTGTGTGTGTGTGTGTGTGTGTGTGTGTGTGTGTGTGTGTGTGTGTGTGTGTGTGTGTGTGTGTGTGTGTGTGACTCTTTAGCTCCGCGCACTGCACGCCTCCACGAGCTCGGCTGTTTTCAGAAAGAATCGGTACAGCGTATCGGTCTTTTATAAATATATGATAAACTAAAGACTCTTCTGAGATATGAATGATGCAACACTACTCTATAGATACTCAAGATTAACATGAGACTGGCAGAAACTGTGTGTGTTATGCCCTCTTTAACTAATATTAACAAAGGTTAACATATAAAATTGTTTTATATATTAAAAAATAGAATATTAAAACAGTAAAAAATAGTTTGTTCATGTTAGATAAAGCAATAACTATAACAAATGAGACCTTATTGTGAAGTGTTAGCAGTTAAACTAAATAAAAATGAGGAATGCATGCCACCTTGGCAACTAGTTAAATATAAGTTTATGTTTTTTTATATATTTGTTAGGTAGCACTTAATTTTACAGTCCTGTTCCCTTGCATGGGTCATCACTCACTTCTCCTTAGAAAATATAAAAGTCTAGTTTTAATCTCGCCTCTGTCAGAGACGTGCTGGAAATGTGCAAATAAATGCAGCATGGAAACATTCAGCCCCGCCAAACGTTTGGATATTAAACGGGCCATTCTCATTTTCTCCAGAGTGAATCCATCAGGAAACAAGATTACCTGTGTGTGTGTGTGTGTGTGTGTGTGTGTGTGTGTGTGTGTGTACAGGTTTGCCTGTACATGTGAGGGCCAAAACACGTTTTTCTTTAAATCTAGTGTTCTGCATGTTTCTGTGATGGGTTCTGGTAGGTTTAGGCCATAGAAAATATCATTAACCTGATATAAAGTAAAAATCTAAGCAATGTCCCCCTAATATAGTGTAACAAATGTGTGTGTGTGAATGTGTGTGTGTGTGTGTGAACCTGATAGAAAATCAGTGGATGTCTATGCAATGTCCTCAGGAATATAGTGAAACAAACGTGTGTGTGATTGTCATGAAACACAGTTTCCTGCAGGGGGCGCCGGACTGGAGCAACTCTCTTTATATTCACTCAACGTCACAATGCAGAAATCTGTGGGTGGCAAAGGTGACTTGACAGTCAGCATGCTAAAAATGACAGTGTACACTTGATAATATTTGAACCCTTGCTGTGCTAAAAAACAGAAACCTATTGAGCTGCCTATGTAGGCAACATCTTATGGCATCAGAACCAGCACTAAGACGATGTTGAATGCATCCCCTTGTGAAAAAGAGTTACACTTCTGCATACTTTTAAAAAGAGAACTTGTGAATATAGTTAAGTGTGAAGTGAAAATTAACTGCATGTTATTTGCAATTAAATGAAAATGTATTTTAGTTTAAATTTAAAGTAGATGCAATTAGTTTAACAATTAGATTCAAGTGTACTGACAAGCATTTCTGTTAAACTAAAATATACTGTAATGTCACATGCATGACATGTTTTTAAACATTTGTAATTTCACATTTGTTGAAATTTAGTACATTTAAATGTAATATCAACTAACACAGTACAGTTAAAACTATAATCAAGTACTTCACATGTGCTTTAGTATGTTAGTCAACACATCAAAATAAGTGCACATCTTCAAAGCACAACAATAGATTAGTACTTTAAATATTTAGTGTATTTATTAGTCATACAGTGGGGAGAACAAGTATTTGACACACTGCCGATTTTGCAGGTTTGCCCACTTACAAAGCATGAAGAAGTCTGTAATTTTTATCATAGGTACAACTTCAACTGTGAGAGACGGAATCTAAAACAAAAATCCAGAAAATCACATTGTATGATTCTTAAGTAATTAATTTGCATTTTATTGCATGACATAAGTATTTGATCACCTACCAACCAGTAAGAATTCTGGCTCTCACAGACCTGTTAGTTTTTCTTTAAGAAGCCCTCCTGTTCTCCACTCATTACCTGTATTAACTGCACCTGTTTGAACTCGTTACCTGTATAAAAGACACCTGTCCACACACTCAATCAAACAGACTCCAACCTCTCCACAATGGCCAAGACCAGAGAGCTGTGTAAGGACATCAGGGATAAAATTGTAGACCTGCACAAGGCCGGGATGGGCTACAGGACAATAGGCAAGCAGCTTGGTGAGAAGGCAACAACTGTTGGCGCAATTATTAGAAAATGGAAGAAGTTCAAGATGACGATCAATCTCCCTCGGTCTGGGGCACCATGCAAGATCTCACCTCGTGGGGCATCAATGATCATGAGGAAGGTGAGGGATCAGCCCAGAACTACACAGCAGAACCTGGTCAATGACCTGAAGAGAGCTGGAACCACAGTCTCAAAGAAAACCATTAGTAACACACTACGCCGTCATGGATTAAAATCCTGCAGCGCACGCAAGGTCCCCCTGCTCAAGCCAGCGCATGTCCAGGCCCGTCTGAAGTTTGCCAGTGACCATCTGGATGATCCAGAGGAGGAATGGGAGAAGGTCATGTGGTCTGATGAGACAAAAATAGAGCTTTTTGGTCTAAACTCCACTCGCCGTGTTTGGAGGAAGAAGAAGGATGAGTACAACCCCAAGAACACCATCCCAACCGTGAAGCATGGAGGTGGAAACATCATTCTTTAGGGATGCTTTTCTGCAAAGGGGACAGGACGACTGCACCGTATTGAGGGGAGGATGGATGGGGCCATGTATCGCGAGATCTTGGCCAACAACCTCCTTCCCTCAGTAAGAGCATTGAAGATGGGTCGTGGCTGGGTCTTCCAGCATGACAACGACCCGAAACACACAGCCAGGGCAACTAAGGAGTGGCTCCGTAAGAAGCATCTCAAGGTCCTGGAGTGGCCTAGCCAGTCTCCAGACCTGAACCTAATAGAAAATCTTTGGAGGGAGCTGTAAGTCCGTATTGCCCAGCGACAGCCCCGAAACCTGAAGGATCTGGAGAAGGTCTGTATGGAGGAGTGGGCCAAAATCCCTGCTGCAGTGTGTGCAAACCTGGTCAAGAACTACAGGAAACGTATGATCTCTGTAATTGCAAACAAAGGTTTCTGTACCAAATATTAAGTTCTGCTTTTCTGATGTATCAACTACTTATGTCATGCAATAAAATGCAAATTAATTACTTAGAAATCATACAATGTGATTTTCTGGATTTTTGTTTTAGATTCCGTCTCTCACAGTTGAAGAGTACCTATGATAAAAATTACAGACTTCTACATGCTTTGTAAGTGGGCAAACCTGCAAAATCGGCAGTGTATCAAATACTTGTTCTCCCCACTGTAAGTGTACACTTAAGTGCCCTTTATATCACTAATATGTATTATATAGTCTACAAGTACAGTTGTTCACAGTGGTGGATGAAGTACCTGAAAGCCACACTTGTAATGCAATAAATACACTGATAAGATCTGACACACACACTACAAGTGCACAGTCAAAACAATCAAGTGCACTTCTTTTTCACAAGGGTCTGTCTTTGCAACAAGATGAGAGAGAAATGTCTATTTTTAGTATTAATCGTTATCAGTGTATTTATTAAAAACTGTATACTTGCCGATAATATAATATTAGGGAAATTAACACACCTAAATACACTTTTAAATACCAAAAAGCATTGCAATAGTTAAATGTAGTTTAAATAATGACTATTATACCCAATGTTTGTGTGTGTGATGTACATTTTTGTGCATTACTGAAGCTTTCCAACATGCAAACACTATTATTGAGAACAGCTTGAATTGTGTGCATTTCACAGTGATGTGCGCAGTGATGTGTTCACTATTACACTATTACACTTTGGAACAGAGCAGCGATTCACATAAAGGTTAGAGTAGCACATGTTACAGGTGTGTCGTGTGAAAGGGTCTGAACACTGCGGCACATGAAACCTGCACCTGCTCCCTGGTTAAAGTAGACCGGTGTAACCAGGGGCAACCATTGTGCATCCAGTTCAGCTGGTAATGTATGGCATCACAATAGCAGGTTTTATCAGCTCCTGCCCAGAGCAGCCGCACACACACAGCAGTGGACGAGGAAGATGATGTGCGTGTGTGTGAGGAAGCCAAACTTTCCTGCTATAAAAGCTTTTGCTGGAGGGGCTGGAGATAACGCTGCTTTATCAAATCCATTCCGACACACACACACACACACACACACACACACACACACACACACACACACACACACACACACACAGTCACAAACACACACACACACACAGACACACACTCTACAGGCCCAATTCTAAGATGATGTTGCATGAATCCCCTTGTAAAAAGGAGGCACACTTCTGCATACTTTTAAAAAGAGAACTTAATATATTTTTAAGAATATACAGTAGTTATGTGTGAACTAAACAATAATCGCATGTTATTTGCAACTAAATGAAAATGTATTATACACTCACCTAAAGGATTATTAGGAACACCTGTTCAATTTCTCATTAATGCAATTATCTAATCAACCAATCACATGGCAGTTGCTTCAATGCATTTAGGGGTGTGGTCCTGGTCAAGACAATCTCCTGAACTCCAAACTGAATGTCAGAATGGGAAAGAAAGGTGATTTAAGCAATTTTGAGCGTGGCATGGTTGTTGGTGCCAGACGGGCCGGTCTGAGTATTTCACAATCTGCTCAGTTACTGGGATTTTCACGCACAACCATTTCTAGAGTTTACAAAGAATGGTGTGAAAAGGGAAAAACATCCAGTATGCAGCAGTCTTGTGGGCGAAAATGCCTTGTTGATGCTAGAGGTCAGAGGAGAATGGGCCGACTGATTCAAGCTGATAGAAGAGCAACTTTGACTGAAATAACCACTCGTTACAACCGAGGTATGCAGCAAAGCGTTTGTGAAGCCACAACACGCACAACCTTGAGGCGGATGGGCTACAACAGCAGAAGACCCCACCGGGTACCACTCATCTCCACTACAAATAGGAAAAAGAGGCTACAATTTGCACGAGCTCACCAAAATTGGACAGTTGAAGACTGGAAAAATGTTGCCTGGTCTGATGAGTCTCGATTTCTGTTGAGACATTCAGATGGTAGAGTCAGAATTTGGCGTAAACAGAATGAGAACATGGATCCATCATGCCTTGTTACCACTGTGCAGGCTGCTGGTGGTGGTGTAATGGTGTGGGGGATGTTTTCTTGGCACACTTTAGGCCCCTTAGTGCCAATTTGGCATCGTTTAAATGCCACGGCCTACCTGAGCATTGTTTCTGACCATGTCCATCCCTTTATGACCACCATGTACCCATCCTCTGATGGCTACTTCCAGCAGGATAATGCACCATGTCACAAAGCTCGAATCATTTCAAATTGGTTTCTTGAACATGACAATGAGTTCACTGTACTAAAATGGCCCCCACAGTCACCAGATCTCAACCCAATAGAGCATCTTTGGGATGTGGTGGAACGGGAGCTTCGTGCCCTGGATGTGCATCCCACAAATCTCCATCAACTGCAAGATGCTATCCTATCAATATGGGCCAACATTTCTAAAGAATGCTTTCAGCACCTTGTTGAATCAATGCCACGTAGAATTAAGGCAGATCTGAAGGCGAAAGGGGGTCAAACACAGTATTAGTATGGTGTTCCTAATAATCCTTTAGGTGAGTGTAGTTTAAATGTATATTAAATGCAATTAGTTTAACCTAAAAGTGTTTTTTACCTAAATTAGTACATAATTTCATAATTATTTCTATTGCTAATTTCTAATTTCTATTGGAATATAGTTTTAGTGTACTGACAAGCATTTCTGTTAAACTAAAATCACACAGACAGTCTGTCACACACACACACACACACACACACACACACACTCTCTCTCTCTCTCTCTCTCTCTCTCTCACACACACACACACAGTCACACACACACAGTCTTACAAACACAGTCACACACACAGTCTCACACACAGTCACACACACAGTCACACACACACACAGTCAAACACACACACACAGTCTCTCTCTCAGACACACACATACAAACACACACAGATACACACGCACACACACACAGAAACACACACACACAGTCACACAAACACACAATCTCACACAAACACACAGTCACACAGTCTCACACACACAAACACACACAGTCACACACACAGAGAGACACACACACAAACACACACAGTCACACACACACACACACACACACACACAGTCACACTCACACAATCAAAAACAGTCACACACACACACAGTCAAACACACACACACAGTCTCTCTGACACACACATACACACGCACTCTCACACAAACACAGTCACACACACACACACATACACAGTCACACACACAGATACACACACACACAGTCACACTCACACAATCAAACACAGTCACACACAGTCACACACATACACACACACTCTCACACAAACACACAGTCACACACACAGATACACACACAGAAACACACACAGTCACACGAACACACCCAATCTCACACAAACACACAGTCACACACACACACACACACACACACACACAGTCTCACACACAAACACACACAGTCTCACACACAAACACACACAGGTCACACACACACACAGTCTCACACAAACACAGTCACACACACAGATACACACACAGAAACACACACACAGTCACATGAACACACCCAATCTCACACAAACACACAGTCACACACACACACACACACACACACACACACAAACTCACACAAACACACAGTCACACACACACAGTCTCACACACAAACACACACAGTCACACACACACAGTCTCACACAAACACAGTCACACTCACACAATCAAACACAGTCACACACACACACACTCTCACACTCACACACACTCTCTCACACACACTCACACTCACTCACACTCACACACAGTCACATACACACACAAGATAAAAAACTAATTTCTATGCTTTTACTGAGATGTGTATTGTTGCACACCTCATACTCAACACTGTGCAGTACGCAGCTGTTAAACATATGCCACACATGACCTGCAGGGGGCTCTAGCCATGTTTGGAAAGAGCAACTCTAACACACACACACACACACACACACACACCCTCTAGATCTTGGCCACAATGGATAAGGCCTTTTTAAGCCAATTAGATAATAATGACAAGAGCAAAGTCGCCGTCGTTAGCAGAAGACTCCTGGGACATTAATGCACCTTCTGTCTGTTCTGTTTAACAGTGAATCGATAGCACTGATTAACCTCGTTTAATAACACACACTCCCCCCGTGCACTAATGAAGCGAGCGGCTCAGAAACGGCACATTTCGGAAAAGCAACCAAACCAGAGATGCACCTTATTGATCTTTACTATTATTATGTTAATTTACAGACAAACTGTCGATTCCTGGTCTTATTGTGCATCATTTGATTGTGAACAAGAACGATTCTGCAGTTTATAAACTTGACTCGCTATGTATTATTGAATCACTGCTGCAAGTCTGATCTGCTGCATCAGTTCACACACGATTCATTAAATGTGATTTGTGAAGCGGTTCACTGAAAAGAATCGGACATCGCTATCTGATCTCGGAGAAGATCTCAATTTCTTTACTTTGAAATAACGAGGAACAGCATGTAAAAATTCATTCAATTTCGTTAAGCGTGGCATGAGTTGATCTGATGGTGGACTAAAAAGCGCTATATAAATAAAGGTGATTTGACGACAATAAGGTGATGAAGTGCCAAGGTCCAATGAAAACGCTCATGTAGAGAGCTCATGCATATTTATGAGGTTGGGGATCCAGTTACACAATGAACTGGAGTTGATCCATCTATCCGTCCATCCATTGACCAGAGTCTCAGCACGCTTCTCTGGGGAATGTGTAAATTATACATGAAGCCTCATCCTCGTCTCCATCTGTCTGTCCCTGTCTCTCTCTGGACACGGATCGGTCTGATCCAGATGGAGCCGTCGGGCTGCTGGCGTGGCCACTGGCGATTAACCGGAGAGCCGCTCCAACACTAACACTCCACTAATTGGTTCCTGCTGGGGTGAAAATGCCAGATGACCGACTACTGCTGGATTCTTCACCTGTGTTATCATCCGACAGTCCAGTTGCTTAGAATAGTAACAGCACAAATCTCTGCTCAACAAGAGGCACAAACGCTGCATGACGCACGCATTGCATGTTTGTGCAGATCACAGTGATGCTTGATTTAAAGGGGTGGTTGATTATGATTTGACTTGTTTAACTTTAGTGAGTGTGTAGTGTTGCTATTTGAGCATTAACAACATCTGCAAAGTTACAACGGTCAAAGTTCAAAGCAAAGGGAGATATTTTCTTTGAAAGAAATCACTTTTTAAGGACTACAACAAACGGCTGGTAGAGACTACAACGAGCTTCTTCATGGGTCAGTGACATCACTAACCTTGAAATTTACATAAACCCGCCCCCCCGGGAACACACAACAAAGGCCATGTTGAGAAGAGGAAGAGCTGTTGTAGTCGAGCACATTTGGGAGTCGCTCAAGCTGTCATCCGTCTTTCACATTTATTATAATACAGTACGAACACAAATGCAATAGCATGTCATAAAGCAAGATGACAACATAAGTTATAACCGTAATCAAACTAAACTATACCTGTTCTCTCTTCATGCTGCAGAGATTCTCTGACTCTGTGC
>CM077169.1:2185025-2222525 GCA_039654105.1 Coreius guichenoti | reverse complement strand
CTTTGGATGATATTATGCACTGTAGATGATGATAACTTCAAACTCTTTGCAATTTTTCTCTGAGAAACTCCTTTCTGATATTGCTCCACTATTTTTCGCTGCAGCATTGGGGGAATTGGTGATCCTCTGCCCATCTTGACTTCTGAGAGACACTGCCACTCTGAGAGGCTCTTTTTATACCCAATCATGTTGCCAATTGACCTAATAAGTTGCAGATTGGTCCTCCAGCTGTTCCTTATATGTACATTTAACTTTTCCGGCCTCTTATTGCTACCTGTCCCAACTTTTTTGGAATGTGTAGCTCTCATGAAATCCAAAATGAGCCAATATTTGGCATGACATTTCAAAATGTCTCACTTTCAACATTTGATATGTTATCTATATTCTATTGTGAATAAAATATAAGTTTATGAGATTTGTAAATTATTGCATTCCTTTTTTATTCACAATTTGTACAGTGTCCCAACTTTTTTGGAATCGGGTTTATATTCTATTCTATTCTATTCTATTCTATTCTATTCTATTCTATTCAACACTGAAACATGTCTCAAAATATCTCCTTTTCTGTTCCAAAGCAGAAAGAATAACACAAAAGTGAATAAATGTTGACAGAATGTTCATTTTTGGGCAAACTTCCCCTTTAATACAAAATAACATGAAGGACACATTTTCATTCACAATTCTATATCACATTGTCAGATTGGTGTATTCCTTCCACTAGTAAACCTAGTGCTGTCATGTAAACTAAGGTTAATAGCTGGTCTGTATGTGTGCTGTGCAGTGACAAACACTAGATCACCACTAGAACACTGGATTGATCAGATGACAGGACTGAAACTATCCGTTCCATACACAGATTGCAAACCAAAACCGCTGATAAACGAAACACGCGTTCCTCTATTTCTCTGATGTGTGTTTGATGAATGGAGGCAGATATTCAGGCCTACTCAGCAGCTCATTCACTAAGCATTTAAGCATGTTAGCAGATTTCTAATCCCGAACTGAAGCAAATCTTTCATCAGCTTTTGTGCGCTGAACCGGTTCCCCTGCGGCGGTGTTTGTGAAGCGCTTTATCACCATCATTCATTCTGCCTCAAGGTCACACAGCTGCTGTTTAATTAGAGACACTCAGACCTGCTTCAAAAGCCCGTCAGACGCGGCCCAAATGTCTGCAGGACGCGCGGATTAGGGCAGATGACAGTCACGCCACAAATCCTCCGTCACATCACAAATACGGCAGTATTTATTAGAGGCCGTTTGCGTTTCTGCTTTCTGTTTCACTGAGAACTGACCACAGAAAAACACTGGCAATACTGAGTTATGAACCAGGGTTTCTGCAGGTTGTAAATTTAAGACCTTTTTTTTGTGCAATGCATGCAATGCAATTTAATTTAGGGCCCTATGAAATCCATTTTATTTTATTTTTACTCTGTTTTAATGGTTATTAGTCAAAAAGCATGTCTAATTAATTGAAATCATGAAACATATATAATTTAACAGCAATTTATTAAACGTTTAACATGTTAAATGTTTAGGGCCCTATGATGTATTTTATTTTTTCTCAAATTTCGTTTTATTTTTACCAAATTCTGTGTTTTCCGTTTTTGGTGAGTAAATGACAGAATTTTCATTTATGGGTAAACTATCCCTTTAAGTGGACCCTTCTGACCCAGTCTTCTGATTTATTCATCCAAAATTTGACAAATTCCACATTATACACACTGAAAAAAATTATTCTTACTGCTTGTTCAAATTGCTTAATTAAAATGAGCTAAAGCAACACAATTGCTATACATTTTGTCCTAACTTAATTTGATTGTGGTCAATCCACTTAAATATAAGTCAAATTGAAGTTTACTTAATCCGTTTGTGTTGAGATTACATGAAGGATTTGTGTTGCATTAACTGAAACTGGGCGGGGCTTGTTAGTTCCCAGCATGCTTTGCATATGGCTAAATCAAGAGAGAGTAAATGTTGTTATTTTATATGAAAAAGTGTTATTTTATGTATTTTTGAGCAAGATGAGAAAGGGGGAGACTTGATTGTGTTTAATAGTGTTTAATATTCAATTATGTTGGAATTATTAGAACAATTTAAATTACAGTGGGTTACCATTGTGGAGAAGAGTGGAGTGGACTAATACAACTAATGTCATAACGGCTTTGCTGAAGGAGCTTTTAATGCTTAGCATTTAAGATGCTAATGTGTGCTATTGCTAGCTAACAGTTTGTCAACTAGCTAGTGCAGTATTATAATTCAGTTACATTAAAATATATGAAATTGAAGTGGATGAATGAATATATGAAATTGAATGCCTGAATCATGTCAGGGAGCCATATAAAATTCACTTAATTGGGTCACTTAAAATGTATTCATTCCATGATGTTGAATTACATGAACAAATGATGTTTGTTTAACTTAATTGATTCGTGTGGGACCGATGTACACAATTAAATCATGTAAATCCTTTTTTTTCAGTGCAGTAAATCCCATTTTTATGAATGGATTCTGCGATTCCGTACCCGTTTTCCGCATCACAGAAATCATAGGGCCCTAATATAATGCCATGAAACTGAATTTAAGACTTTCTGCTCCAATTGAAGACATTTTTAAGGCCTTAAATTGTAGAAGGTCAAATTAAGACTTTTTAAGACCCGTGGAAACCCTGTGAACTGTGCTTTAACACACTTTAGACTACAACAATGCATCAAATCAAGTCTTTATGTTACAACAGTAACAACAGAAACAACAGTGCTGCATATAAAGACTAAATAAAACAGCAGTGCACCGTGACTCAATATTCTCCTTTATGTCTTTGTTGTTCATGTGGTGCCTCGGTAAAGCACAAATATTGTAGTCGCATTTGGAAACGTGAAGTAAAGGGGCACTTTAATAGTTTTAGTTTTAGTTCATAAAAACAACTATTGAGTCATTAATGATGTTTCTTTCCTGCAGTGTTAATTTCGTTGATGATAACTAAATAAAAAACAGTTTTGAATGACAAAAACTATGACGAAAATCTACTGTCATTTTCGTCAACGGATAAAAACGAGACGAACATGTTAGGGAGGGACGATTAGGGAAGAGATCCAGTCATGTCCTGTGTAACAGATGCGCACATTTGAGTTGCAATGCAATCGATGAATAGCGCACATTTATGCCAGGTAATTGTTTATGAACTAATGCTGACTTTACAACGTTTATATGGTAATATGGTTTAGACGGTTGTAACAATGCATATTTTATCTCCCTCATCTGAAACTGAACGAGCAGCCGGCGCAGACATTTCAAAATAAGAGTCCCGGTGTATTTCGAGCTTGTTTATAATTAAAAGTCATGCATTATATATACGTTTTTTCCCTGGTCATTATTGATATTTTGGTTACACAATAAACTGTATTTAATTTCCCATTTAATTCTTAGTAAGGAGGAAAGACTAAGAACATTATTTTACACATATTAAGTACATATAAGCATCAGGGTTATAATAGTTAACTAAAACCATTAAAAAAAATCGTCATTACTTGAAATTAAATAAATGTTAACTGAAATTAAAAACAAACTTATTTGAAGCTTTAGCTTAACCTGATATACTAAAACAGAAATAAAAATGTATATAAACTATATAGGCGTTTTAAAAAAACAAAAAAATATTAACAAAAACTAATAGTACATCAATGATAGTAAAATATCGATATATATTTTTGTGTATTTTTTTCATTTCGCCCCACAGTTTTCTAAATGCGCTCCAACATTTTTCAGTTTAGGAGCATATGTGATATATGATTAAAGTATGCATCAAGCCCTGACGAGGACTGAACTGAGCTGAATTTTTCGTGTGTTTTTGCGCTTCAACGGTCAAAATCACACAGAATTGTGAAAATGTCAGTTTTGTCATGTATTCAAGTAACAGTCGGTTATGTAATGCTTAAATGCTTCATACATTACAATTTAATATTATATAGTAGTAATAGTTAATATTATAACAATATTATAGTAGACAACAAGACGGGAACAGAGCTAATGTCTACCTAAAAACATTATTTACACACACACACACACATGTATAGTCCCCTCACTCACCCCTGCTCCTCCATCATTTCCTGTAGCTCCATGCATTTCAGCTCCACCCTCCTCTTCCTCTCATGGTCCAGAATCTCACGGTGAGCCTTCTTCACCAGGACAGGCTCGGGCGGCACACCCTCTCCCTCTTCCGGCTCTTCGTTGGCCTTGGGACGTGTGGCTGCGGGGGTCTCAGGCTGGAGCGGGACCCCGTTAGTGGCGTCCTCAGGGGAGGGAACCCTCGCCCCATCGTACATGGCCACGGCACTCTGACAGAGACACAAACACAGAGACAGTAAGACACGAGCGCTGCGATTCTCAGATTCCACACGGTTTCACAGACACTGGAAAGGGAGCTTACAACGGTTGGACAAAATAACTCTCAAGGTTTAAGAAATACACTAGCATTCAAAGGAAATGAGTACTTGTATTCAGCAAGGATGCATTAAATTGATCAAAATACTTTTATAATGTTACAAAAGATTCTATTTCAAATAAATGCTTTCTATTGATCAAAGAATCCTGAAAAATAAAATGCATCACGGTTTCCACAAAAATATGAACTGATGATAATAATCATAAATGTTTCTTGAGCATCAAATCCTCATATCAGAATGATTTGTGAAGGATCATGTGACACTGAAGACTGGAGTAATGATGATAAATTCAGCTTTGATCACAGGAATAAATTACACTTTACTATATATTCACATAGAAAACAGCTGATTTACACTGGAGTAATATTTCACAATTTTACAGTTTTTACTGTATTTTTGAATCAAATAAATGCAGCTTTGGTGAGCAGAAGAGATTTTGTTTAAATAAATAATAAAAAATATTAAAATAAATAAATAAATTATATTAAAATAAATATTAAGAAATATTAAAATATATAAGTAAATAAATTGTATTAAAATAACTATTAAGAAATATTAAAATTAATAAGTAAATAAATTATATTAAAATAAATATTAAGAAATATTCAAATTAATAAGTTAATAAATTATATTAAAATAATCATAAAAAGATTTAAATAAATAAGTAAATTATATTAAAATAAATCATAAAAAAGATTAAAATAAATAAATTATATTAAAATACATATTAAGAAATATTAAAATAAATAAGTACATAATTTATGTTAAAATAAATATTAAGAAATATTAAAATTGATCAGTAAATAAATTATATAAAAATAAATAATAAAAAAGATTGAAATAAATAAGTAAATAAATTATATTAAAATAAATATTAAGAAATATTCAAATTAATAAGCTAATAAATTATATTAAAATAAATCATAAAAAGATTAAAATAAATAAGTAAATAAATTATATTAAAATAAATCATAATTTAAAAAAAAAAAATTATATTAAAATACATATTAAGAAATATTAAAAATAAATAATAAAAAAGATTGAAATAAATAAGTAAATAAATTATATTAAAATAAATATTAAGAAATATTAAAATAAATAAGTAAATAATTTAAATAATTTATATTAAAATAAATATTAAGAAATATTAAAATTAATAAGTAAATAAATGATATTAAAATAAATAATAAGAATAAAAGAAATAAGCAAATAAATTATATTAAAATAAATATTAAAAAGATTAAAATAAATATGAAGAAATATTAAAATTTAATAAAATAAATAAATAAATAAATACATAAAATTATATTGAAATAAATACATACATAATCTGACTAAAATAAATGAAGATGACAGAAACTACAAAGAAATATGACACGACGGTTCATGACGACACGCATAAATCTGGCAACAGAGATATGCAAGCTTTCATTTTTAGCCACTTCTTATGCACAGGACACAAACTGCATGCATACATAAATGAAGAGAAAACAGGAAATATACAGGAGCCGTGAACACACGGTTTAACACACACGACGACTCAAAGGGACGCCATATTTCAGATGCTCAGGTGATTGAATAATAGTCCATTGACACATAGTAATTTCTATCCACAATGAAAGAATCCTCACCTGAATGGATTGGTATAATAAACGACAGTAGCTTTCGCTGAATGTAGGTCTACATGATTTGATTGAATCATATCGGCTGTTGGCAATACACCACAAAAATGAGAATGGGAGAGCAACGGCGTCTCCTCTCGTCTGGATGAGATCCCAGAACCTGAGAGACTAATGGTCTCGTGTTTCAAAATGGACACTCAATTCAACAACTTCACTTCATCACTGTCACGGCAAACTTTCACAGGATATTTCACTGCATGGGGTTCATTCCTGCAGGCGCACATCACCAGAAAGGACTTTCAGTTTATTTGTGTATCATATAAAGCAGATGTTTGTTTTATGTGGCTATAACAACATGTTAAAAAGTGAGGACATGTTATTCAACAGCCCAATATTCTCCAACAAACTGTGTGCAATATACATAATAATATGTTCAAAAATTAGGACTTCAGTTAGCATTTATTTTGATAATCGATTAATCCTTTGGTTATTTATTTGATTAATTACTGTAGATAAAAATATATTTTTTCTGTATTTTATTTAAGAACATGTTGTTGTTAAAAAACAAACTGTGTGCAATATACATAACAATATTATGTTCAAAAATAGTACTTTTTAAATTTATTTTGATAATCATTTCAGTATTTTAGTAAAAAGCATGTTATTCACATCCATAATATTCTCCAACAAACTTCATGCAAATTCAAAGCTATAAAAATAAAATATGTTAATGTGGGTTCTGCTAGAAATGATGTGCAAAAAATATAACATATTATATTTATAAATATAAAAAATATATAAAATATTACCTGGAACAACCTTTGAAATATTTGGCCTCTTAGAGCTAAAATAATATTTTTTAATAAAATATTTATATAATTGTTTTATTTGTTCAAGTTCAGTTGCTGCTTTAAATTTTTAAGTACAATCAACTTGACTGTATAAGTCATAACTCAAATCATATTAATCTGACTTAAAAAATGTGTTGAAAATTGCTTAACTTATTTTGATGAGTTAAACTAACATAAAAACATATGTTGTCATGACTTATGGATCATATCATTTTTACATAGACATACATAGAAAGTAGAGTGTAAAATATTATTTTCTTCTTGTTTTTCCCTTTAAATCACACAGTCAGATCTGGGTGTCCAAAAGCTTTAGATTACAGACGCTTGTTTCCAGCATGGATTGACGACGGAGGGTGGGATTCTTCATGTCGTTTAGCACGCTGTGGATTGTGGGTAAAGTCACGAAGCGCCGTAGAGCTGAACAGGTGGTGGAGCAGCAGGAGGCATCATCACTGAATTCATTACACGCTAAATCTCTGCCTCAAATATCTGTGACTTCAATACTTATTCTCCCCACAAGTCTCTGAATCCTGTGACGTGATCTTTGATGGCTATAAAAGCATGAAGCAGCACACTGTGTTCGTTTATGCACTTCTCTCTTCCTAAATGATATTTAAGCGCCTTTGTCTATAAAAATAATTAAAAGGAGCTTGATGAGGTACAGTAGATTGGAAACTAGCATTAACTAGACAGCTTGACTTCAGCATCACTAAAATAAGCAATTTATTTGAAAAAGCCACAAATAAAATGGTTATACAATCTGATTTCTCATCAAATTATGCATGCTATTATTATTGATTATGCAAGTATTATGTATGCATAATACTTATGCAAGAGTTGCAATGTGGGCAAGCTCAAAGACTTTAGCTATAGAAAGACGTAAATGTAAATTCATATTGCTATGAATGGGAGAAAGTGCAATACGCAATATGGCGGAATAAGTCCCGCCTCCTGAATAAAAGAGCCAATCGCTGACTGTTAAAGTCACTGAGTCACTGCAGGATTATTTAGGGTGGATGTAGCACAGATGTTTTCCTGAATAAGCAGTGTACTTCTAACTCTTTCTCCCGAGTATAATTAAAAACTGCTGGATATGGTTTTGTTTTACTCCCATAGTCTCTGCTTCATTGTAATTTGTGCTGACATATTTTGTTCAGTTCAACAAAACCAAAAAATAATGCTTACTTTTGAGTCAAAAATAGGGAATTAAGTGCATAATCTAGCGACTGTCAAATTACTGCCGGTAAAGCACAAGCTACTTTACAAGTATCAGCGTTTTCCTGTGATACCTGGAGAGTTGCAGTGCAATTGAACTTTTACAGTTTGAGAACGCTTGGCCAACAAGAGACAAATTTCAGTCAAGAATAAGTTGAGTATGAACTCACTCTGCACTAGCATTTTCAACACTATAACTACTGTAGATTAATAATATATAATGCATGAAATAATGCTTACTAAGCTGAAACCTGCACGTGAAATAAATAATCTGGATACTGCGGTCGAGTTGAACCGCCTACTAACAGCAGCTCGCCGACCTCCCGGGATTGAATCAATGTCAATGTAAACGTCCCTCTAGTGTACAATATGCATCAGATGATGGGTGGCTGGTCAACAAAGGTCAAGACTACAACAGAAGCCACTTTCTTAACAAAGTGGGTGTTGCTAGTGACCTGTAATAGTCAATATTATTCTGTTTTGTTCATGCTTACAGTTTGTTTCCAGGCTAAACGACAAGATAGTCTAAAAATACTCTTCTTTATATAACTTGCATGAGTAAGACTGATCCCAGTTTCCTTCAAAAAGCTTTGCATTTATTCATTTAGCAGATGCTTATAATAATATACACTCACTGGCCACTTTATTAGGTACACCTGTTCAACTGCGTGTTAACGCAACAATCTAATCAGCCAATCACATGGCAGCAACTCAATGCATTTACAGCTTTGAAGGTCTGTGTAACTTCGATCTGAATCACTGCACTAATTCTGTCTTTGCAACCCACAGCTAGGATACTAACTAGCTACAATGAGCGCAAGCAGTCCAGCCCAGTGTGGATAAAATGGCTAAAAGTGGTGTGTTTATTTCGGCAAAACCCAATGAGAGCGAGTTAGAATAGCTCAAGCGCTGTTTGCATTACTTTAGAGACCGTCAGAGCGCTCATCGCCTGTCAGAGTAGTCTGGCCTGAAATAAATGTACAAAATACAAAAACTAGGTGGAAAAATGGTAAATAGATAGAAGAGTGGTATTGTGTGATTAAAAGATGTTTACCTCTAACTAACTCTACAGGATTAAACCAACATTAAAGAGATATTTCACGCAAAAAACATTTTTCAAAGGGATTTATTCTATCTAACAGAGAACACTAATTCAGACAAGCCTAAAACACATAGACTGATACAGTAAAACCAACGACATTATTATTAACTGTTTACAAATGCTTCAGAAGCCTTGGAAGCTGAAACTCGCGATTATGGTAAGAGGCGTTACATTTCTGACACATGCTCAAAGTGTTCGGCCAATCACAAGACACTGGGTCTGCTGGCCAATCAGAGCACTCTGAGCTTTTCAGAAGGAGGGGCTTGGTAGAAATCAGTGCGTTTCAGACAGACTGGAAATAGAGGAGCAGCAATATTGTACAGTATGTAAAAAATAATGTGCTTTTTGAACATTAAAGCATGTTAGACTATTCTATTATACCCTATAAACTAAATAATAAACTTTTAAAATAGCATCATATGACCCCTTTAAATGTAATCCATACATTTATTTACAAAAGTTTTTTTTTTACTTCCAATCCTGTATGATTTTCTTTGTTCTGTGAAACACAAAAGATATTTTGTAAAACATCTATATGAATTTAATGAAAGTCAACGGGTCCAACACCGTGGTACAACAAGCACACTCAGGCCCTCAAGAGAGCAGCCAGAAAAATGGAGCGCACCTGGAAGAAAACAAAACTAGAGGTTTTTCGCATTTCGTGGAAAGACAGCATTATTGCATACAGAAATGCCTTAAAAACAGCTTATTTTTCGACTCTCTTAGAAGAAAACAAACACAACCCTAGGTATGTATTTGATACAGTGGCTAAATTAGCGAGAAATAAAGCTTCAACCCCAGACGTTTCCAAACAGCACAGCAGTACTGACTTTATGAACTTCTTTACTTGCAAGATTGATAATATTAGAGAGAAAATTATAACCATGCAACCATCTATCGCATCAGACAGTGTATTGTAGTGTCCCTGAGGAAAAATTCCATTCATTCATTACTATAGGAGAAGAAGAATTGAAATCAACAACATGTATGTTAGATTAAAATGCATGAAAAGTTTTCTGTTTTCAGTTGAAAACGGTGTCGTGAAAGCGGTCCCTAAGTTAATAACTAATGATTTTTACAACGGAAGTGAATAAATCAAAAACGTACTTAAGCTGGACAATGACTTTCTTCTAGAGCTGCTGTACAGCCAAAACAATCTTTGTTGCATTAATTTCCTATTATCACTGTAAAGCTGCTTTGAAACAATCTGTATTGTAAAAAGCATTATAAATGAAGGTGACTTGACTTGGAATGGAATGAAGGTAAAGTAAATTATAGAATTTACATTTTTGGGTGAACTATCCATTTAAGTTAAGTTTGACTAATAGGCTGAAAATGCATCAAGGGTGTGGATGATGAACACAGAAGCCCTGGAGAACTGAATTACACATGCAAATAAGAGAAAGGAAGAAGGAATAGAGCAGGATATGGCAGACTGAAAAGATGGACAGAAGCAGCACAGAGAAGACGATCAATTCTGCTGCATTAGCTGCTTCAGACAGACAGTCGGGATCGACTGAGCTCGCAGTAACTGGCGGCTGGGATTAGTTATCCACACTCAGACCTCAAGCTCTTTAACTGGTTTCACCTCAGAACGGATCACCTGTAGACCTGAGAGCTAACAACCATTTCCCCGGAGTACCACGAGAGATCTTAAACCACCTTTGCTTTTCTCAGAGGCTTTGTTCATTTAGTTTTCTCTACATTCAGCGGATTTCCTCTCACTGTGAAATATACACTCTTCCGGCCTTATTTTAATTATCCAATATTAACTCCTGTTTTCCCCGGGCAAAAGTCAGGAACAAACACTATCCGTTTTAGAGATGATTTCATTAAGAAGCACTGCACAATTTCACACTGAAAAAATAGCTCTGCTCCAATATCCTGCCTATATGACAGCCGCATATTAAAGAAGAATCCTAATGGAAAAGAAACCTCATGTGACTGAACTATATATACACACATAATACCATTCAAAGGTTTGGGGTTGTAAAGATTTTCTAATGTTTTTAAAGTCTCTTCTGCTCACCAAGGCTGCATTTATTTGATCCAAAAAAAATGTAAAATATTTTTGCAGTCTAAAAAAACTGTTTTCTATGTGAACATATTATAAAATGTAATTTATTCCTGTGATCAAAGCTGAATTTATCATCATTACTCCAGTCTTCAGTGTCACATGATCCTTCACAAATCATTCTGATATGATGATTTGATGCTCAAGAAACATTTATGATTATTATCAACGTTGAAAACAGTTTTTGCTGCTTCATATTTTTGTGGAAACTATACATTTTTGTCAGGATTCTTAAATTAATATGAAGTTCAAAAGAACAGAATTTATTTTTGTAATATTATTGATATCATTAATATCATTTGTAATCAATTTAATTCATACTTGCTGAAAATCATGGCCTGAAAGTTTATGTGTAATAAATTCTATGTTAAATCAAATAAAATATTTCTTTCTAAAGCTACTTTTTGTAATGTCTATTTGATCATTTTCTCATTTAACACAATAATGACTTTAAATGATCTTTTGGGGGTAATTTCTCAGCCAAATTTAATGTGCGATTAATTTGCAATTAATTAGATTAATTAAGCGGCACATCATGTAATTAATTAGATTACAAATTGTATTCGCTTGGCAGTTACTGTAGACAGTTACTACAATAACAGTATTTTATTGTCAAATAAAAAATATTTAATAATAGTAATAATTCAATATGACTATATAATATTAATAATAATAATAATAATAATTGTTGTTGTTGATATTTTAGTATTCAAATTATTTAAAAAAATGTAAAAAATAAAGACATTATTATGCCAATAATACTATTGTACTGTCAAATAAAAACATGTTTAATAATAACAACAATAATAATAAATATAATAAATAATAATTTAAAAAAAGACACAATAACAACAGTGCAAATATTATTATTTTGCAGAACAAAAGTAAATTTACAGTACTAATATTCATGGATGCCCTAATATATATATATATATTTTTTTTGAAACACAGCTATTGTCTAGGCTGATGAAAACATTTTGTAAATAAATAATAAAGATAAAAAGGTCCCAAGAGAGCATCAAATTGATTTTTGTGAGACGAACCTCCACTTTGGCCCTGGGGACGTTCTACTGTACGTAACTGTGTAAGAGTCTATAAGACCCTTAATACTTCCAGTTTACTGCAACATCTCTCTTTATAAACTGCATTATAGTTTCATCTCAGGCTCAAGACTTCTGCCATTTACTCTGAAGAGTGTGAAGAGTTTACTCGGGCGAAACCGAATCGGGTTGATTTCAGTGGCGTGGCCTTTAAAGACGGGTCGATCTGACAGAATGAAGCGAATAAAAGACCCAGAGATGAAGCACGGTTCCCAGAGGGCAGCTGTCCTCCTCCAAATAATTTTAAGCTTTATTGCCTCTCTTAAAGAGAGTGAAGTGAACGAGGCGCCATTTTATCATCTTCTTTTAAGGGCTCTTTTTAGCTTCGGAGAGACAGAATGAACAAGGACACAAAACCGCTTCTGGAAGTTTTTCATCCACAGAACCTGAAATAACCTCTGCGTCATTATTTGAGGATGAGAGAAAGTTGTTCTTTAAGCAGAATAATCCTCCATCCCATTCTCCACAGCTGATGGAGTTATAGAGGAAGGGATTGTTCACTTTTTACCTCCAGGGCTGTTTTTTCCTACGGCTCAGAGGAGACAAAAATTGGGTGTCAGCGACGCCTCGTGCATTTAAAAGACCCAAAAGTACGTCTAACTCTCTGCAAACGAATCATAAAGTTCAGAAGAAATGTGCCTCTATAAAAATGAATCAGTGACTGAACTGAATGTTTATCCACAGGAATAAAAGACATAATGAAATCAGAGCATGTGATCAGCTAAGGACAAAATACAATATGACTATTATTATTATTTTCATTGTATTGTTCACATTATAAAAAATTAATATTAAATTAAAATTATTACTATTGCAATAATACTATTTTACTGTCAAATAGAAAACAGGTATTTATTAATAATAATAATAATAATGATGATAATAATAATGATAATAATTAATAATAATTCACTATTACTATACAATAATAATACTAATAATTTTATATAATAATTGGTAATAATTTTTATTTACTTATAATAATAAGTATTATTATTAACAATATGAATTACTAATAATTATTAATATTATTACTAATAATTATAACTAATAATAATAATAATAATAATAATAATAAAATATTTTATTTAAATTATTAAAATTAAACAAACATCAATAATAATTATTATTATTTTCATATTATTATTATTATTATTACATATTAAATTCAATATGACTATTATTATTATTATTATTTTATAATTTAAATCATAAAAATTAAACAAAAAAAAGACATATTACTATTGCAATAACACTATTTTATCGTCAAATAAAAATATTTATTAATAATAATAATAATAATACTTCAATATGACTATATAATATTATTAATACTTATTATTATTGTTGTTGTTATTTTATTATTAAATATTTAAAAAATAGACATATTGAAACAATACTATTACTAATACTAATACTATTGTACGGTCAAATAAAAAAACACAAATTTAATAATAACAATAATAATAAAAAGAAACAATAACAATTTTATTATTATTATTTTCATATTATAATTATTGTTTTACAGAACAAAAGTAAATTTACAATACTAATATTCATGGATGCAGTTCAATTTATTTGCTTACAAGCGTTAAACTTCAAGTCAGAAAATATGGAAATATGGATATCCCTAATGCCTAAATATACACTCACCTAAAGGATTATTAGGAACACCTGTTCAATTTCTCATTAATGCAATTATCTAATCAACCAATCACATGGCAGTTGCTTCAATGCATTTAGGGGTGTGGTCCTGGTCAAGACAATCTCCTGAACTCCAAACTGAATGTCAGAATGGGAAAGAAAGGTGATTTAAGCAATTTTGAGCGTGGCATGGTTGTTGGTGCCAGACGGGCCGGTCTGAGTATTTCACAATCTGCTCAGTTACTGGGATTTTCACGCACAACCATTTCTAGAGTTTACAAAGAATGGTGTGAAAAGGGAAAAACATCCAGTATGCGGCAGTCCTGTGGGCGAAAATGCCTTGTTGATGCTAGAGGTCAGAGGAGAATGGGCCGACTGATTCAAGCTGATAGAAGAGCAACTTTGACTGAAATAACCACTCGTTACAACCGAGGTATGCAGCAAAGCATTTGTGAAGCCACAACACGCACAACCTTGAGGCGGATGGGCTACAACAGCAGAAGACCCCACCGGGTACCTCTCATCTCCACTACAAATAGGAAAAAGAGGCTACAATTTGCACGAGCTCACCAAAACTGGACAGTTAAAGACTGGAAAAATGTTGCCTGGTCTGATGAGTCTCGATTTCTGTTGAGACATTCAGATGGTAGAGTCAGAATTTGGCGTAAACAGAATGAGAACATGGATCCATCATGCCTTGTTACCACTGTGCAGGCTGGTGGTGGTGGTGTAATGGTGTGGGGGATGTTTTCTTGGCACACTTTAGGCCCCTTAGTGCCAATTGGGCATCGTTTAAATGCCACGGCCTACCTGAGCATTGTTTCTGACCATGTCCATCCCTTTATGACCACCATGTACCCATCCTCTGAAGGCTACTTCCAGCAGGATAATGCACCATGTCACAAAGCTCGAATCATTTCAAATTGGTTTTTTTGAACATGACAATGAGTTCACTGTACTAAAATGGCCCCCACAGTCACCAGATCTCAACCCAATAGAGCATCTTTGGGATGTGGTGGAACGGGAGCTTCGTGCCCTGGATGTGCATCCCACAAATCTCCATCAACTGCAAGATGCTATCCTATCAATATGGGCCAACATTTCTAAAGAATGCTTTCAGCACCTTGTTGAATCAATGCCACGTAGAACTAAGGCAGTTCTGAAGGCGAAAGGGGGTCAAACACAGTATTAGTATGGTGTTCCTAATAATCCTTTAGGTGAGTGTATACAACATATATGATTATAATGCTTATTTGATCATCATTTGATCATCATCACTCACAATCACTAGAAAATATGCAAACCTCTGAAATAAAACATTATGTAAATCATAACTGAATTTGACGTGACAAGAAACGTTTTTCATTCCTACATATTAGGCAGACGAAAATAAGAGTGAAACATTTTTTCATTATTTGTTTGTAGAATCCAGTGGACTAAAAAAAACACATTTATTTAGATTGAAAGATGGTGTGTTTGCTGCGAACTAATAACACTGACCTGGTTAAGTTGCACTGCGGGTTGTATGTGAATAAGATGCAGCATTTTGTAAATTTACCCATGAGTCTCTTCAGTCATGCCAACAGTGAAAGGAACTGTATGTGCACAATTTCTCAAGCTCAAGCGGCGTAACCTTCCTGAAAAGAGGACGGAAAGCATCATATACCGCCTCAGAGCCCACACGGTCCCTGCTAAAGTAGATTATTCTGCTAAAATCACACACACACACACTCACACACACACATACATTAGCCAGGGCAAGTTAAAGGGCGTCCTGTTGATATGACTTTCTAGTGTGTATTTTTCTGAGATAGCAGGGTAATTGTTTCAGCTTCAGGTCCAGAGAGTCTGAGCTCTGCAAACAAACACTCATATCGCCTGCGTCGGGCACAACACATTGACCAAGCACATCAATTCCACCTGCTGAAACACACACACACACACACACACAGATACACACACACACACACAATGTGTGAAGATATCAGCAGGTTCTGTAGAAAACCTTCTTTAGAGTCTGCTGGACTAGATGGAGGATGCATGATTTTACAAACAAATTCACTGCTCGCTAACACTGTGTTCACAGCAGAATATTAAAACAATGACTGACAATAAATGCATGGCCACAAACACACACTGTAACGAATGCTATCATTATACAGCACAGGGCAGCAATGTGCATAATATCACTGCGCAAAGCTTTCAAAAAAAGCTTTCAAAAAGCTTGTCAAATGTGACCTTTAAAATGTCACATATCAACCCTAAATTGCACGTTGAAACTTAATATGATACTGAAGGTAATATCAGGGTTTCTAGATCTCTGTTACTTTCAGTCTCACAGGATAATCAATAAGAAAACGCTGCTGCGCTGTTGTAAAGAGAGCCAATAAAATCACCAGTGTTAAAGAAATATAGCGCTAAAAAAACTCTGATTGAAGAGAAGCTGTTTTAACACTTGCAAATAATGTGTGTGAGCAGGGTAAAGATCCTGAGATACACTATATTGCCAAAGGTTTTGGGACGCCTGCCTTTACATGCACATGAACTTTAATGACATCCCATTCTTAATCCGTAGGGTTTAATATGGAGTTGGCCCACCCTTTGCAGCTATAACAGCTTCAACTCCTCTGGGAAGGCTTTCCACAAGGTTTAGGAGTGTGTTTATGGGAATTTTTGACCATTCCTCTAGAAGCGCATTTGTGAGGTCAGGCACTGATGTTGGACGAGAAGGCCTGGCTCGCAGTCTCCGCTCTAATTCATCCCAGAGGTGTTCTATCAGGTTGAGGTCAGGACTCTGTGCAGGCCAGTCAAGTTCCTCCACACCAAACTCGCTCATCCATGTCTTTATGGACTTTGCTTTGTGCACTGGTGCGCAGTCATGTTGGAACAGGAAGGGGCCGTCCCCAAACTGTTCCCATAAAGTTGGGAGCATGAAATTGTCCAAAATGTCTTGGTATGCTGAAGCATTAAGAGTTCCTTTCACTGGAACTAAGGGGCCAAGCCCAACCCCTGAAAAACAACCCCACACCATAATCCCCCCTCCACCAAACTTTACACTTGGCACAATGCAGTCAGGCAAGTACCGTTCTCCTGGCAACCGCCAAACCCAGACCCGTCCATGGGATTGTCAGACAGAGAAGCGTGATTGGTCCCTCCAGAGAACACGTCTCCACTGCTCTAGAGTCCAGTGGCGGCGTGCTTTACCCCACTGCATCCCACGCTTTGCATTGCACTTGGTGATGTAAGGCTTGAATGAGCTGCTCGGCCATGGAAACCCATTCCATGAAGCTCTCTACGCACTGTTCTTGAGCTAATCTGAAGGCCACAGAAGTTTGGAGGTCTGTAGCTATTGACTCTGCAGAAAGTTGGCGTCTTCTGCGCACTGTGACCCTCAGCATGCGCTGACCCCGCTCTGTGATTTTACGTGGCCTATCACTTCGCGGCTGAGTTGCTGTTGTTCCCATTTGCTTCCACTTTGTTATAATACCACTAACAGTTGAGCGTGGAATATTTAGTAGTGAGGAATTTCACGAATGGACTTATTGCACAGGTGGCAACCTATCACGGTACCACGCTTGAGTTCACTGAGCTCCTGAGAGCGACCCATTCTTTCACAAATGTTTGTAGAAGCGTCTGCATGCCTAGTGCTTGATTTATACACCTGTGGCCATGAAGTGATTGAACACCTGAATTTAGTGATTTGGAGGGGTGTCCCAATACTTTTGGCAATATAGTGTACATGTAAATCACATTTACTTTGGGAAAAATACTTTTTTCCCATAATGCTTTTTGGTGATAATACATATACTTAGGGTGCGTTTACACGACAACGATGTACCTTTTATGTCTGTCTGTGGGTTTTGCAAATATCTAACCAATGAAAAGTATTAAAAAGAGCTAAACCTCACAACTCAACTGGCTCCTCAAACTGTCAGTCAAACCTCATAACTCCGCCCATCTCTATCGTGAATGAAGAGCCGCACACAGTTCGGAGCGTCTCTGCTTGTTTGCAATGCAATGGTAAATAAAGAACTGGTTGTGTGAATAAGCACAGTGTTTTTTACTCAAGAAACACTATATATATATATATATAAAGGCTAATGATTTATGTATTTGAGGAACAGAGAAGAATGTCTTAGTCTGATAATTGGCGTCAATTTTTAACCATTAATTTCACCGTTTTGTACAGTGTAAATGATAAAGCAACTCAAATACTGTAACTGATCTACAGAGAGACATATATATAGTATTTCTGAGAGCAAACGCATAAAGTGACTGATTTCTATGGAATAAGAGGGTTGAGGCTTTGGCCCCCACTTCAGCATAATGAGTCCAAACACACTCATCCTCACAGGCCAGATGTCTCTCCTTTCACAGACACACACACACACACACACACACACACACACACACACACTCACTCACTCACTCACTCACTCACTCACTCACTCACTCACTCACTCACTCACACACTCACACACACACTCTCTCTCTCTCTCTCTCTCTCTCTCTCTCTCTCTCTCTCACACACACACACACACACAGATCATCACTCACATCATCCACTAGCATACTTTGAAGGACAAAGTTTGTAAACAAGAGCTGTGAACAGAGGGAGCGAGTCAGAGGGATGAATAAATGCAAAATGCAAAAAGAGAAAAAGAGTGTTTTGATTCCCCCCAGACTTCTCTGACATGCATCTTCATTAGAGGGAGATTACATTCAGGCGCACCAGACGATTGCACTGGAAGTGTCTACAAACGAGTAGCACTTCAGCTCCATTTCAAACCCTAGTGAGAACCGGCCACTGATGGAGACAGAGCGCAGTGTTATTTCTGCATTGTGTCTGTATGCAGTGCTGCCTTAGAATCTGACCTCAAAAGGCAGAATAAATTTACCACCCACTGTTTGAAACAGCCTTCATATCGAGTCTCAAAATGTCGTCTAGGTAGTCAGCTTTCCCGGGTTTGGAACGGAGCCCGTGGTCGTGTCGCGTAGGCCTGCTGATAATTGAAAATTGCGCTTGATTGATTCCACGTTCAGGGTCATAAAACGCAAGCGGTGCCGGTATCCATTTTCAACCTTAAAACTCAAACGTGTAAAGTCAAGTGAGACAAAACAGCTAAACACACAAATCTCCGATGGGTTAGACAGATGAATAGAGAGAGAAGATGGAGGCGGAAATCAATGAGCGAGAAGAAAGCAATGGCGGCAGGAGCAGAAGCAATCTGAAAGAAAATAGAGGAGAGACGGCAGAGGAAATGAGTCGTCTTTTCTGCTTCTACTCCCACAGCTGTATATTACTGTATTTTTAATGGAATATTGAACTAGTTTACGATGTATGTGGGTGAGAGGTGTGAGAGAATGAGCTGAGAGAGGCTGTGTCTAATATGCTATAAGACAAACCATGTGCAAATTCATCAGTCAACAACATTGCCGAGTATTTTCTCCTTAAAACTGCAGTGAACCAAAGACTCAAAAACGCCCGTTTCCTACCGTCATAAACATGTGACCAATCCCGTCACGAGGGGGGTGGGGCTTTTCTCCACTGACTTTCTATGATGTTCAAAGCATGATTGTTTAGAAGGCAGCTGACTTTGAGATGGTGAACGGGAACATGGTTTGTGTAACATTAGGAACACATTATATATATATATATACACACATTACATACACAAGACTTACATATATATATATATATATATACACCAATCAGGCATAACCTTATGACAGGTGAAGTGAATAACACTGATTATCTCTTCATCACGGCACCTGTTAGTGATCATAATGTTATGCCTGATCGGTGTATATATACAAGTCTTGGATGAACCAGTGGGCAGGGCTAAAGAGGTGATGATGTAGAAGTAGTCATCGATCTTCTGGAGAGGTGGTGTTTAGTCACACTATGATGTCATACTGAGACAGTATACTGAGACACTTTTTGGAGCATGGTTTCAATAAAAGCTGTTTTTGGAGTTTTAAAACTTACAGAATATTTTTATAGTACAATGACCTCTTATATGTCAAATGATCAAGGAAAATTTTATTTCTCATGTCATGAGATATATTTTTCATATATTTAGTAATATTTAGTAATTCAGATTTTAGTAATTTTGTTGTGTTTTTGTCAGTTTTTATTTTTTATTTTAAATATGTCTATATAGTTTATTTAGTTTTAGTTATTTTAGTAGCATCTCCAAAACTGCAGCTCTTGTGGGGTGTTCCCGGTCTGCAGTGGTCAGTATCTCTCAAAAGTGCTCCAAGGAAGGAACAGTGGTGAACCGGCGACAGGGTCATGGGTGGCCAAGGCTCATTGATGCACGTGAGGAGTGAAGGCTGGCCCGTGTGGTCCGATCGAACAGACAAGTTACTGTAGCTCAAATTGCTCAAGAAGTTAATGCTGGTTCTGATAGAAAGGGGTCAGAATACACAGTGCATCACAGTTTGTTGCGTATGGGGCTGCATAGCCGCAGACCAGTCAGGGTGCCCATGCTGACCCCTGTCCACCATCAAAAGCGCCAACAGTGGCATGTGAGCATCAGAACTGGACCACAGAGCAATGGAAGAAGGTGGCCTGGTGGATGGCCGGGTGCGTGTGCGTCGCTTACCTGGGGAACACATGGCACCAGGATGCACTATGGGAAGAAGGCAAGCCGGCGGAGGCAGTGTGATGCTTTGGGCAATGTTCTTCTGGGAAACCTTGGGTCCTCCCATCCATGTGGATGTTATTTTGACACGCACCACCTACCTAAGCATTGTTGCAGACCATGTATACCCCTTCATGGAAACGGTATTCCCTGGTGGCTGTGGCTCTTTCAGCAGGATAATGTGTCCTGCCACAAAGCAAAAATGGTTCAGGAATGGTTTGAGGAGCACAACAACGAGTTTGAGGTGTTGACTTGGCCTCCGAATTCCCCAGATCTCAATCCAATCGAGCATCTGTGGGATGTGCTGAACAAACAAGTCCAATCCATGGAGGTCCCACCTCACAACTTACAGGACTTAAAGGATCTGCTGCTAACATCTTAGTCCCAGATACCACAGCACACCTTCAGGGGTCTAGTGGAGTCCATGCCTCAACGGGTCAGGGCTGTTTTGCCAGCTAAAGGGGGACCAACACAATATTAGGAAGGTGGTCATAATGTTATGCCTGATCGGTGTGTGTTTCTCAGATGGCAAATGTTTCAACTATGTAACAAGATAAACACCTTTCTCTAGTGTCTTCATTTCAGCAGTAATATAATATAATAAAATACAGTACTACCTCACAAATACACAAGGAATAAATATAAATAAAGATGATAAATTACCAAGCTGGAGGATCATTGGTATTTGAGGTGTACGTTTGTCTTCGGGATCAATGATACTAGTATCACCTTGATGCCCATCTCCTCCTGGAAATAAATAACTCAGCAGGAACACGGCATGTGTGCGAGAGCAAGGGAGACGAGAGGACAACAGAAATGGGGCAAGAGCGAGACAAATAAAGAGCAGCCAGACTCACTGGGACTTTACAAAGACAAAAATGATGAAGACCAAAGTAGAACAGCAACAATGTGCTCATTACAGCAGCTCATTTAAAGTCTCTCTAATGAAACATTCATGAATTCACATGTTTGTATCAGTGGAATAAGCAAGGAGGAACATGATAATCAGGTTTGGCAGTGGGAGAGCTCATGCATGATGCTCAGCTGCGATTGGTCAGATTACATGTACAGTCTCCGCTCACGCCGTGGTTTAGATCTCGATTTAGAACAGAAACCCAGTCATTATCTTCATCAGCACTTCACACACTCCTTTTCACATCAGGTGGGAAGATAATTAGTGCTGTTTGCTAAGTCAACCATCACTAGTGCTCATATTTAGGGTTCACGAGTCCACTGCCCATCCAGTCTTAGTAGTTAATAGTTAAAGGTAAACGAACTTGGCTTGCTGTCCTTGACGGAGGCTTGGCTCGAGCTCAACCCCCTATAGGAATGGAGAATGAGAGAAATAGAGGAGGTGGAGGGATGCAGGAGGAATTGTGGAGTGACTGCTGCTTATATATGCTCGTAATGATGATTGACAGGACTAAATGATTAGGCTCCGCCCCAAACCTACATTTGGAACTTAATTTAGCGATCTGAACAACATCAAATCATGTGCTCCTAAAAATAAATATATTATGATAAATAAATAAAGGATTTTTGCAGATTATTTGCACAATTTTCACCTGGTATAAAATGTAATTAGCGGCCAAGCACAGAAGGTCCTAGGCACCTATTGTATCCATTTGCGTTCCTATTATTATTATTTTTTTCGCTCTGGAAAGCTATGGCAGCCCATAGAAACGCTTGCGGGAAAGTTATGAAATTTGGCACACAGATAGAGGACAGTCTGAACAGACACCACAGCAAATTTGAAGTCTCTAACTCAATCCCTCTAGCGCCACCAACTGTCCAAATTTGCACTCACATTTATGCAAATAACTTTTGAAATGTAAGGGCTAGAAACAAAATTCCTTGGCTTGATTTGATTGCACCTCACCGTGACCACATCACATCAATTTGGTCAAAACACCAAACACTTTCTAAGAACATCACATTTACTTTGGGAAAAAGACAAACCCATAATGCTTTTTGGTGATAATACCTATACTTAGGGTGCTAAAAACAGAAACTTTTTTTCTTCAAGTTTTCTGAGTAGAGACGACACGGATCCACGAAAGCGACTAAAATCGCTGTATTCTGCTGCCAGGCCAGTAGATGGCGATGTCACTTTGCAAGGAAACACTATGTGCCTATAGATTGAACGTGTAATACGCATGCGCATGACGTCACCGTTTTCACAAATTCACGTTTTTGTACTTTACACAGAGATGATAACTGGTATTGTTTTCAAAAAAAACTTTCACTTTGAAACTCGTTTTCAAAAGTTTGCGTTTTCAGGCACCCAAAACGCTGTTGTCGTGTAAATAAGTGGCCAAAACGCATAAAAAGTTTTCCATTTTCTGTAAACGGACCCTTACACTAACATTTAAAAGTTTGGGGCAAAGACTTTATATATAGGAAGACGGTGCACTTATTACTTATGAATGGGAGAAAGTGCAACGCCCAATATGGTGAATAAGCCCCGCCTTCTAAATGAAAGAGCCAATCGTTGATTAGTAAAGTCATCGCGTCACTGCAGCTGCCGTTAGAAGCTCTGGTTGCTATAGAAACAGGCAGTGTTCTGAGACGCGCATTCACATTAGCTTTGTCCAGGCTGAAAAATGCAGTTTTTTGTCATGATTCGAGCATTTAGAAACAACATTTATGAGACAGTTGTTGTCAGATTTCATTGGTGATTTCAAATATGAAATTTATTTGTAAGCTTGGCGAACAGTTTTGGAGAATTTGATGTTTCCCCATTCAAAGAGATAGGAGCTGCAGCATTCCAGAGAGGTGTTTCAAAGATGGCCGCCGAATGAAATGACCCATCTGAAAGGGACTTTGTTTGGGGTCACACCTTGTGGTCAAAAGTTATAATGAAATTTCAAAAAATGCTAATAGCGTTTGAATAAATTAGCCTATTGTAATGAAACTGGTCTTAATAGATTCCTTTGGTCATGCTGAGAACATGATACCAAGTTTGCCATATTTGGCCGAACTTCCTGTCCGCCATTTTGATTTTCTTTCAAAACCTACTTTTTCGAACTCCTCCTAGACGTTTGTCCGATTTTCACCAAAATCGAACTGTATCATCTTCAGACCATGCCGGCAAAAAGTTATTGATTTCGTGTCGATAGACGAAACCGTTTTTGTATACCGCATCAATAAAGTTGAGGCATGATGCCGAAATGACTCTTGAGGCTGTATCTCTGCAATGCTTTGGCACATTGACACCAAAACTTGAATGTGTGACTGTCACCTTACTATCATTACTCCAGTCTTCAGTGTCACATGATCCTTCAGAAATCAGAAATCTAATATGATGATTTGCTGCTCATGAAACAATTATGATTATTATTGATGTTGAAAACAGTTGCTTCATATTTGTGTGGAAACCGTGATGCATTTTTTTTCCAGAATTCTTTCACGTAAGTAAAAATCACATTCTTCTTCTCTATAAAGAAAACTGATTTGCCGCAAACCCTTTCAAGACAAAGCTACAACTCCCTATTTGAAATCCTTTTAGAGAAAATGATTGAGAAAAATACAGCTGCGCCTCTACAGACATGAGTTGAATCACATGCGTAATCGAGTGTTTTTAGTCCAGGATTGGATTACATGGAGGGTGTCAATGTCTCATAGTGAACTGCTGGTGCAGACGGCCGTCTCTGTGTATCCACGGCAACAGCAGGATTCTTTTTAGCGTGTCTGACAGGATGTTCAAGGACAGCAGCGCAGCACCCGACCGGAGTATCTGACAAAAGCCCAACGTGATGATGGCGCTGTGACTGAGAGCGGGAGAAAGACTCTACAGTTCACAATCATAAATCTTACAGTTAAACCTATGGTAAAACAATGAATTGTCATGCTTTACACTCAGCCAGATGGATTTTGAATGCAACTTCCAAAATGTTTCAGTTTCCACAAAAATATGAAGCAGCACAACTGTTTCACGAATGTTTCTTGAGCATCAAATCATCATATTAGAATGATTTCTGAAGGATCATGTGACACTGAAGACTGGAGTAATGATGCTGAAAATTCAGCTTTGATCACAGTTACACTTTACTATATATTCACATAGAAAACAGCTGTTTTACATTGGAATAATATTTCACATTTTTACTGTATTTTTGATCAAATAAATTCAGCCTGGGTGAGCAGAAAAGACTGAAATCCCCCTATACCCTTAAATAAGGCACTATTTGAGGGCACAGACATTTGTAGGGGTGTCCAAAACCATAGTGGATGTTATCGAGTCCACTCATTCAATCCCACAATGCACCACAATAACGAGTGTACAAGCAATGTATGCTCAACGGCTAGAGAACGGCCTGTGGCGTCGTGACGGCCGTGACGAATGAAATCCCGCGTCTGACCAGAAGATGGCGCCTGCATCGGAATCAACCTCTGGTCCAATGTGGGTACAGCGTAATAACACACAGGGATGAATTCATTTTTAATTGATTACTAAGTAGTTTAATTAAGGATTATAATTATTCCCCCATTATTCCGCTAGTTTCCATGACAGAGTTCAAGATAAATCTTTTCATTACTGCTGGAGCTGCCAGTTTGCTAAGTTTCAAATGATTATTAAACAGCAAGCAGAAACTTTTCAACGCACTCAGTGTCCGAATTCACTCGAATTCATTTGTAGTTCACACAGACAATAACAATATCGTTTTCAAAAACTTGCAATTTGAAACCTGTTTTCAAAAATTTGCATTCCCAGGCCCCCAAAACGCCATATTTGTGTAAATGAACGGCCAAAACGCATAAAAAGTTTTCCGTTTTTAGTTGAAAACAGTGTTTGTAAATGGCCCCTAATAAGAAACACAAGAAGCATGGATAAAAACACAAAGAAACCAAACATAACTCTGACAAAACCATTTTAAAGCACATAAAATGCCAATCAGGGACTTATTTTTGGATATATTCTGAGCAATAGGATACAACGGGGCTAAAGGCGCCGCGGGGTAAAAGGCGCATTTGATTTTATTCTCCTCTAAACCACTAGATGGCAAAAAAACTTGCCACAGCACTTTCCAAAACATCCGCTTTTCAAGATGCACGTGGAAATTTCACGCAAAGTTGATTCTGTGCTAATTTGATCTAATATTTGATGTTTTTTTTTAATTTTTAAATAGATTTAAGTAGCAAATGAGAATCGATAAAATTAAAGGTTTATATTTTGAGACAAAGGTCTTGTTAATGATTTTCAGTTTTGTTCAAGGTGATTAGAGCAACAGTTTTTCAATAACGGAAGAATATGTAAAGTATGGTATTTGGGGTAAACAGCAATAAATAAACAAAAGGCAAAGAAATAATTAACATGATAATAAACAGCCGACTGACTTTAACATTTGTTGACATGATTAGATTCAGATGGTAAATATCATATATTAAGTTGTGTGTACACCTTAGAGATAATCACCATATTTATAATGAAACAATCATATTTAAAATATGATGTTAATCATATCATATAATGAAATATGATTTTTAGTTACTACTGTAAATCTATATTAAATTATTATGGGATTTTCTTCAATGCTTTCAGAATCTCTACTTTTAAAAAAAAATTTGTTTATGTATTTTTAAAACATTTTTATATTAACATTTTAATGACAGTATATTTATTGAACAAAAATGAATTATTTATCAAAATAAACAGAAAATCGTACAAACTTTGCTAAAGTGATTGTTGTGAACAAGTATTAACTTCGACATTATTAAAAATATATCAGCTGAAGTATTAGTGTCTTTTGCCGCTTGTGTCTGTGGGGTAAAAGTCCCCCTCACCACCTGATACATTTATAAGATTTTTAAACAAAATTAACCACTTTTATGATTTATTTTCACATCAGATCTGTTGCTCTATCAATGCTCAATACAAACATATATATATTTTCTTTGGGAGTAGTGAAAAGCGCCACCCCCAAACTTTTGAACAGTACTGCTTCTGAAGGTCAGATAAATGAATGCAACAGAAGTTCACAAGAATCCAACCTGGATTACTAAATTACTATATTATCCTACATGCAAACACACATTAAATATGTGCATTCAATTCAAGCAGGACAGAGTGAAGATGGGATGGATTATCCATTAGATTCTTCCTTTTCCTAATGGAAATTTCTGCTGACAAAGAAAATGATGGACTAAACAATGCAAAGATGAACTTCACTGGATGATATAGCTGATGCACCAATAAAATGCATTAATAAAAGTGCCTAAAGGTTCTTCAAAGGGTTACAATCTGAAGAACCCTAAATAGTGTGCAAAAAGAACACAATCTAGTTAGCTACACTGAAATTTGATGTAGAAACAATTTTCACTCAGAATTTTCACTAGTAACTTTCACAGAAAAACGTCAAGTAGGAAATAAATATGAAATGTGAAGTTCGAAAAATCATTTTTAACAGTGTATGAAATTAAGTCAAACATGTTTGGAACAACATGAGGGTTTTGAGTGAATATCGGTTACATCTAAACATTTACATTCAGATCATGTTGATGACTATATATTCCAATAAGCACATGTCTCATTCCTACTGCTGTTTTCTCAATCCCGGCTGCTTGTCATTAGTAGGCACGAAGTGTATGTCTCTTTTCTCATATGAAGTGATAATAAAAGATGATGGAGAGAGACAGATGGAGGCGAGCCAAAAGGAGAACGAGAGAGCATTGTGATGTGAAATGAGCACTGAGAGAGAAACTGATGGAGAGATCAATCAGTGGACAGGTGAAAGCTGTTGACAGCTTATTTCCGGCTCGATCCAGTCTGACCCTCAGCGTCTGTGATGCGGAAAACAACAATACAGCATCTCTCTCTCTCTCTCTCTCTGTCCTGTAATAGAACATCTTCCAAGAAGGACAAATAAGCGAGTGAAGCAGAATGAATGAAAAAACAGACCATCAAAAAATGTGATGGGTGAAGGTCTCTTCCATCTCAACAAAAATATGGCATTTGCAACCTATTCTGCTCCAGTAACGTGATGTATTTTGATTAAAGAGGACATTGAATAAGTCTAGTAGAGCTGCACGATTAATCGTTTAAAGATTGGATCTCGATTTAAACATCTACGCGATCGTATTAAATCTTTCACAGCGAATATTTAGATCTGCGTTCTGAGCCAGAGAGAGCCGTTGTCATGTATCGGTATGAAACATCTTTGATGAATGGTCTGGGATGAAAGTGTATAGTTCAGATATAAACACTGATGTCTACAGAAGTGATCAGAATAGAGTAAATCACCATTTGAAAGAAACTTGAAGCTTTAAATAAAGATTGTATCGATTACAGTCATTGAATCATTCACTCAAGAGATTCGTTCAAAAACGCTGATTCATTCAGTAATGAAACAAGTGAAGTATTTATGAGTGAGTCATTGAATCATTCATTCAAGAGATTCATTCAAAAACACTGATTGATCCAGTAACGAAACAAGTGAAGTCTTTATGAGTGAGTCATTGAATCATTCATTCAAGAGATTCGTTCAAAAACGCTGATTCATCCAGTAATGAAACAAGTGAAGTCTTTATGAGTGAGTCATTGAATCATTCATTCATTCAAGAGATTCGTTCCAAAACACTGATTCATCCAGTAATGAAACAAGTGAAGTCTTTATGAGTGAGTCATTGAATCATTCATTCATTCAAGAGATTCGTTCCAAAACACTGATTCATCCAGTAATGAAACAAGTGAAGTCTTTATGAGTGAGTCATTGAATCATTCATTCAAGAGATTCATTCAAAAACAATGATTCATCCAGTAATGAAACAAGTGAAGTCTTTATGAGTGAGTCATTGAATCATTTACTCAAGAGATTTGCTCAAAAACGCTGATTCATCCAGTAATGAAACAAGTGAAGTCTTTATGAGTGAGTCATTGAATCATTCACTCAAGAGATTCGCTCAAAAACACTGATTCATCCACTAATGAAACAAGTGAAGTCTTTATGAGTGAGTCATTGAATCATTCACTCAAGATATTCGTTCCAAAACACTGATTCATTCAGTAATGAAACAAGTGAAGTCTTTATGAGTGAGTCATTGAATCATTCATTCAAGATATTCGTTCCAAAACACTGATTCATCCAGTAATGAAACAAGTGAAGTCTTTATGAGTGAGTCATTGAATCATTCATTCAAGAGATTCGTTCAAAAACACTGATTCATCCAGTAATGAAACAAGTGAAGTCTTTATGAGTGAGTCATTGAATCATTCACTCAAGAGATTCGCTCAAAAATGCTGATTCATCCAGTAATGAAACAAGTGAAGTCTTTATGAGTGAGTCATTGAATCATTCATTCAAGAGATTTGTCAGTGATTATTTAGTCTTCAGTGTCACATGATCCTTCAGAAATCATTCTAATATGCTGATTTGCTGCTCAAGAAACATTTCTTATCATCATTAATGTTGAAAACAGTTAATATTTTTGTGGAAACCATGATGCACTTTATTTTTCAAGATTCTTTGATGGGTAGAAAGTTCAAAACAATAGTATTTATTTATTTAACATTATAAATGCCCTTAATGTTTAATTAAAAGCATTCTTGCTGAATAAAAGGATTCATTTATTTAACCCAACAGAGGAAAGCAAATAAACTGTTTTATATCTGTTCCCCGTCTCCACGTGTGAATGACTTGTTCTCATCTCTGATTCATAATCCCAGCGCTGTCATGTTGTGATGCTGATGAGATTATATCTGTACGCTCGATGACCGGGCTGACGTGTCTAAACCGCATCGCCCGTCTGTATCGGTATCTCTAGAGTCAGAAGAAACAGCGAGTACGTATGGAACATGTGCTCGCATGATTATGTTATATAAGGATCCACACATAAAGAAAGATCTTGCATTTTAAGGAATACTTCAGATGAGACACATCTTTTTAAAGGGATAGTTCAACCAAAAATGACAATTCTGTTATCATTCACTCCAAACCTGTATGATATTTTGACCGTTTCAATGTGTTTTTGTTCATAAATGTGACCCTGGAGCACAAAACCAGTCTCATGGGTATATTTGTGGCAATAGCCAACAATACATTGTATGGGTCAAAATTATACATTTTTCTTTTATGCCAAAAATCATTAGATAAAGTGCCAAAAATCTTTTATGCCAAAAATCATATATTAAGTAAAGATCATGTTCCATGAAGATATTCCTACCGTAAATATATTTAAAAAAAAATGTATTATTATTAGTAATATGCGTTGCTAAGGACTTCATTTGGACAACTTTAAAGGTGATTTTCTCAATATTTAGATTTTTTTTCAAATAGTTGTATCTCGGCCAAATATTGTCTTATTCTAACAGACCATACACCAATGGATAGCTAATTTATTCAGCTTTTAGATGATATATTAATCTCAATTTCAAAAATTTGACCCTTATGACTGGTTTTGTGGATGATGACAGAGGTTTAATTTGCTTATATAGCATAGCTTCAGCCACCAGCATTTTTGATCCAAACCGGCACAAACCTGTCTGAACAAAAAAAGGAAATTTAATTCTAAGCAGGTCTTTTAAGCAGGGAAGTCGGATCGTTGATTAAGAAGCTTTGGGAGGACATATCAGAAATAATCTGCAGTGTAAGAAGCAAATCTATGTCAAATCTATGTAAAGCTGGTTATTACTGGGCTGCTGAAGTACAAAACTCATTTCTTCACCCCGGAGGATTGTACGCTCTTTAACTGTCGACACATGTCATGAATAACTAACTAGAGCTCATTTCAGACTGTATTACAAACACCGACAGCCCCTCTAACCTTTAGAGAGGTCCAGAAACACCTCCACTCTTCCTAATAAGAGAAGCCACAGAACCGCCGCACCTCCGACGGGCAAAATACAAGAGCGCCGGATCAGATATGGAGACGCGACGGAGCCAGAGAGAAGATGAATCAATACAGTCACAGAGCTGCTACAGATGAACTCCATCCATTTCACCGCAGAAACTGATGAAAATACAATGAAGGGCATGAAAGACCAGCAGGAACTAAACATTTTTGGACTTGTTTTCCAGTAAAAGCATCTTTAAAACAAGATACGTTTCTTGAGATGCAGTTGTGTAAGACCCTAACAATTTCATAAATCATTTGCAACTGCCCAGAAAATGACATTTGAGTGTTATGAATTATTGATGGAGATGAAATAGGACGCCATCACGAGTCTTTGTTCACATTTGCACAGCAGGACTGACTAACAAGAACTTGCTGTGGTCAAAATCACATACTAGCATGTAGTGCATACTGACACTACACAATATATACAGTATAGTTCACTGTTTTTAAAGAAGACACAATTAATAATGCATTTCTTTGTAAAAGTAGCATGCATGAGTGGTGTGTTAGTAGCAGTGTTTTTTTAGTATTATTACTATTATAATATTTTTTTGAATTAGCTTTAGTGCTGCCAAATCAATTAATCGTGATTAAACGCATCTATAAAAATTTGTAAATATATATACATGCATACATATGTATACATATATATACACACACACATGCAATTAACACAGCAACCATTTTTTTTGCTAGCATTATATTATATGATCACACTCTTATTCATGCAAATGCTTTTAAATCATTCAAGCTGTGTGGCGTCGAGTATCCACGTAAGCACGGTCTTAAATGAGTTAAATAAAGTCGTAAATGTATGTAAAGAGTTGTGAGAAAATGGGATGCGTTTCAGATCTGCGCCATGTGCAGTAGCGGCAGGTCTTAAAGGGACAGCAGCCTAATAAACATTAAAAATAATCTTAATCAAAGAGCAAAAGAAAAAGAGAAAATCAATCACTGCTCTTGACTGAATAACATTTGTAGTTATTAAATATAGATTCATCTATATTTAATTTATAATTTATGCAGTGAAGACTATGAAGTGTTTGATAATTTTGTTCAATTTCTGGATATTTCCTACCTGTTAGATCAAATATTTAAAACATGCTGTTTTTGTGTTGTTTCTACATTAATTTGAAGATTAAATGTAAAATTATTACAATATAAAAATACATAAAAACTTTAATGTTAGGTGCGATTAATCAATTTAATTAATTTAGTTAATTAATTAGTGCTGTCAATCGATTACAAAAAATTAACTAATTACTCGCGATTAATTATTTTTCTGTAATTAATCGCGAGTAATTAGTTAATTTTTTGTAATCGATTGACAGCACTAATATATATATATATTAGTGCATCGAAAATAAAAGTTTGTTTACATAATATGTGTGTGTACTGTGTATATATAAATACACACACATGCATGTATATATTTAAGATTGTAATATTTATATATATATTATATAAATATATACACAGTATATGCATGCAAATAACTCTTAAATATATACATGCATGTGTGTGTATTTATATATACACAGTACACACACATATATTATGTAAACACAAACTTTTATTTTGGATGCGATTAATCGCGATTAATCGATTTGACAGCACTAATATATATAAAAACCTTGATGTTACATGCGATTGATCGATTTGACGGCATTAATTTTCATACTTTCAGTTTCCATTTTCATTTTAGTTTAAATTAATTAAATTTGTCTATTTATCTTTTATTTTTAGTACTTCAGTTTAAACTTCAAGTTGGCTGCAAAAGCAACATTTCTAATTTTCTTTGAAGTGTTTTAAGTTTTTAAATCTTAGACCCATCTGTTTCAGACTCACATCCTGCCCAGCATCCTTTGGGAATTCTGTTCTCTGCTTATCTGGATCACAGGGAAAAGGAAAGCCAACCATCGGCCACTCAAACTGTGCTACTGGGACACAGCCGCTCGCCTCTCCATTGAGCCGCGGACCAGCGAGGTCTTTCCTCCATTAATAACCATCTGACCTACATACTGTAGGTGGCACCACAAAACTGACGGAAAAACACCAGCCGCATGCCGGACTCTCCTGAGAACTGCCTGAGCTGCTCACAAAACAAAAGGCTTTCAGGTTCTCAATGAACTGAGACAACAAGAACATTTCAACCAGTGTCTACAAATACTGACCACTTATCTCGTCTAATCTATTAGATTATCATTAATGATCGTGTGTCGCCTGAAGCACCTCCATCTTATTTTTCTCTCTTCACATAATTCTCATGGTTTGCAGGTTGGCTGTGTAAGGTCTTCGGGGAGGAACACGCGGTAACACGAGGCCGTTTTACCCTGACGGAAAGAGCAGCAGGCATGAAATTTCCCTTGATATTCCACGACTGGATCTCAGCCGTTCTTTCTTACAGACACACACACACACACACGCATTTCATGCCGTTTAATTGACACAGGTGGCGGCAGGATTGTGGAATACAAATGAACGAGAGGCGAAGGCTTTCTCTTCTGTCATATTGCCTGCAGTGTTGGGCAGAGTAACTAGTCTCAGACCGACCATTTGCTGAACGTCTGATGCGTAAGGCACACAAAATTGGAAACACTTACTCGTCATCTGATTGGTTGAATTCTACCGGATTTCCAGGAGATGTAACAGTCCACCTGGAAACAAAGCCGTCGTGAAGCCAAACCCCCTCATGGAAAAAAAAAAAACGTTGTGTTTATAACTGTGACAATGAGCACTTATCGGGATCAGCTTGTGTCTGTTATTGTAGGGACATCAACTTTACATTTCACGCCCCTAAACATGACGATGAACAAAATGAACTGTGATTGGCTGCTTTAGATATCAGTCAGACGGCCTCTGGGCGGTCCTTGGCCAATGAAATCACTAAATCACATTATCTTACAGCCAAGCGAGCTGAGGAGTATTTCTATACAATTACGCAACACTGTGAATATTGCAATATCACATATGATTTAATGTGGTGTTTTGGAACATTAATTTTCCTTAAGAGCACTAGTCTTGCGACCCACGAGTAAGAGCGTTACATGTTTTAATAGTGTCCCTATATTAACATTCAGCAGCAGAAATGGCATTATAACTGATTTGATTCATTTCTGTGAATCAGTTCAAACTATCCAATTCAATGAATCAATTCTAATTTCAGTTACATTGACATTAGAAAAGCTAAAAATATTAAAAATGATCAAAATTATTCAAAATGAATTATTACTTTAAGTCGCTGATAGGCATTTTAAAACGGTTTAGCTAAAATATACACTCCTGTTCAGAAGTTTGGGGAAGATTTGTTTTTTGAAAGAGTCTCTTCTGCTAACCAAAGCTGCTTTTATTTGATCATAAATACTGTAAAAATGTGAAATATTATTCCAGTATAAAACAGTTGTTCTCTATGTGAATATATAGTAAAGTGTAATTTATTCCTGTGAATTTTCAGCATCATTACTCCAGTCTTCAGTGTCACATGATCCTTCAGAAATCATTCTAATATGAGGATTTGATGCTCAAGAAACATTTATGATTATTATCAATGTTGAAAACAGTTCATATTTTTGTGGAAACTGTGACACATTTTTTTTTCATTATTCTTTGATGAATAGAAAGGTCAAATAAACAGCATTTATTTTAAATATAATTTTTTTTTAATATTATAAAAGCATTTACTGTCACTTTTGAGCAATTTAATACATCCTTGCTTAATAAAACTATTAATTACTGACCGGTAGTGTATGTAGGTAAATATTGCTGTTATACATTTTTATATGTATTTTTCTTCTTGCATGTTGAAAACACCATCATTTAAGGTATTTTAGAGCAAATAAATAAATAAAGATTATCATTCAAACACTGGAAAAAGTATTGAAATCTTCAACACTGATCACCTGCTTTCTCTTCTCGCTTATGGTTTGTTCTTTAAGAGATAATCTGTGAAAAACAACACACACAACATCCATCACGCACAAACGATTTAACCCTCCCAGAACACGCATGTGGTTAGCTAGACGTGAGGGAGCGTGCATGCATGCGTTCAGAGCGTCAGCTGTGATTGTGACAGATATTAGAGGCTGTGAGAGCGAGATTATTATTCAGCAGCCTCGGGCATGTTCCTCTGCGCCTGCAGCTCACATGAAGTCATCTCCATTTGCTGGAAAAGGTCAGGCAGCCTTTCTCTCCACCTCAGGTACATGGATGCAAAATTCGCTCTCTGCGTCCATTTCCGCCAGCTGTTGACCTCTCTTTCTGTCTCTCTGCACGGATGGATGATCATCACACAGTTAGTATTCTAGCAGGTTCCTCTGGGATAATCATATCATCACAACCTTCACAGCTCCTGCTCGACTGCCTTTGCCTTCTACAACACAAAAGATTTCTTGGATAAAAGCTTAAAGCTGCATGCAACCCATTTTGCTTGCACAATAGCTGCAAAGGGTGCGTTTGAAGGCCGGATGCGTCACTGAGGCACAACAGAGCCTGTCCCAATTCGAAAGCTCCTTCAAATGCATCCTTCGTTTTCCGGGATGCAAAAGATAGAACGAGAGGATCCTTCACAGCCTAGCCTATCCCAAGGTTCATTGCAACTTTTTAACTTACTCGAATATCTACACACACAAAAAAGTAAGAATTTTAGTAAAATTCCATCAAACTGCATCAAATAATCCTTATATATTATTTATATTACGAATTAAGAATTCTAAATAAAAAATTAAACTTAAAACATTTTGTATAAATCTTAATGGAACAAGGGAATGGACCATTTAGTTTATGTGATTCATATTCATAAATGTAAACATATCACATAATCTATATTTTTTTTAAAGAAATTCATATTTTTATTCAGCAAGGACGCATTAAAATGATGCATTAAAACATTTGTAATGTTACGAAAATATTTTTCCACAAAAATATGAAGCAGCACAACTGTTTTCAACACTGATAATAATCATAAATGTTTCTTGATCAGTAAATCATCATATCAGAATGATTTCTGAAGGGTCATGTGACACTGAAGACTGGAGTAATGATGATAAATTCAGCTTTGATCACAGGAATAAATTACACTTTACTATATATTCACATAGAGAACAGCTGATTTACACTGGAATAATATTTCACAATTTTTGTGTTTTTGCTGTATTTTTAATCAAATAAATGCAGCCTTGATGAGCAGAAGAGACTTCTTCAAATTAATCTTACCACTCCTACACTTTTGAATGCCAGTGTATATCTGCTTTTAATATTTACAGTGACTAAAAATAATGTGATGAGTCTTATTCTTTTTAAAGGATGCAATCAAACGTCCTGTTTCAATAGGAAATACGTCATCACATCAAAGGTAATTGTGCATATCAAGCCCTTCCACAGGGTCTGTAGAGATAAAGTGCACAGTATGCAGTCAGTCTCTAAACACACTCAGCGGTGAAAAACAACAGTGTTGCGCTATAATGGCTGTGCTCGAGTGGCCTTCTGTGTCTGCAAACAGCATAGAAGTAATGTAAGTGACAACTGCAACTTCACACACAATCACACACCGCACCGCACTTCCTGCTGAGTCTGCCGAACAATACAAGAGGGAGAAGAACACCTGATATTACGGTCCTGCGGCGGGAAGCGTTTGACCTTCAGAGGCGTTTCTTCTCTGCACTTTAAGGAAATAGAAGAACTGAGAAAGAGGAGATGTTAGATGCTCTGTACTGTAATGAGATTGAATAGTGCGTGAAGCACTTTAAAGTAGCCAAGTTCAACTTTAAACACGCTTCGTGACGAATGAGTCCAGCTGTTTTTGAAATGTGTCCTGCTTTAAACAACCCTTAGCATGCTGTCTACACCATAAAACTCTCACATAGACGATGCATCTCTAAACTGAAACACTTGCGCTAATAACATAATGCTAATAAATAAGAAAACCTCACTAGTCCAAATGGATTAATGTGACTAGTCCACCATCATTACTCATCATCTCTAATTTAAATGTTTGTATTCATGACAACAAAAATACATTGGCAAAAAAGCCCTTCTTTTGAAACTGCATTGATTTGGACCGTCAACCGTTGGTTGCCATTGAAGTCCATTATGTGGAGAAAAATCCTGGAATGTTTTCCTCAAAAAACGTAATTTCTTTTCGACTGACATGAACATCCTGTGGAGATGGGGGTGAGTAAACAATCAGGACATTTTTATTTTGAAGTGAACTAATCCTTTAAACAGTTTCACATCGGAAGCGTCAGTAGAGCGTGAGCAGAACGTGTTTTGTCGCTGCCCATATCAATGAATGAGAGCATTCACATCGGAAGCGCGATGACCGACTCTCATTCATTAACACAGGCAGCGACAAAACTCCGCTGACACTTGCGATGTGAAACGTGTAATAAACATAGCGGAATCGTTGTCATTTAGAAATGAGATCGCGTGGGTGTTTGAATCGAGATCGCGACCTTTTAATGATTAATCGTGCAGGTCTACAGTCAACGTATGTAGAAGTTATAACACACTTCCTGTTTTCCTTTAAATTCATTGCCTCACCACTAGCAAACCATTTGAGATATTCGCAATTTAGCTTTCTCAATATATTGACATCATTGGGTGGCGATTGCATGAATCCCTTAGGAGGAGTATTAAAAAGTTCAGTACATGCGCTTTTTAAACAACCCAGAATAGCTGACGTTCTGTTGGGCGGAAGCTTGCCATCGTATGCCAGTCCATTTGACTTTAACCTGAAAACTTTCATTTAAGTTTGTTTGGCGTGTTTTTGAGTGTCTTCATCTGCAGCGCGTGATACTCACGGTGTGTGAACGTCACATGAAAGACATTTCTGTTATTTGCTCTACACACATCAGAATTCTGGTAAAAACAAAGTGCAACTTTTTTTTGATGTTTTCAAACATTTTTCAAAAAGAAATAATTCTAAGATCCATTCTATGAACTTCAATCATGGAATGTGAGTAATGCAGCATGACAGCA
>CM077169.1:2010025-2182525 GCA_039654105.1 Coreius guichenoti | reverse complement strand
AGAGGGAGAAGGGAGGAAAGTTCAGTGACGTTGTGAGAGCTATCTTGAGCTGTCAGTCAAAACGTCACACACACACACACACACACACACATCGTGTGTAGCTGCCCACATAATACCACAATTTTAACCCTATAAAGCCTACAGTATCTTATTTATTCCGCTGAATTTTAAGACCTCTAAATGACCAACATGATCAAATCTTTGCTGATTGACCTGCTGCACACAATTTACTACATGCCTTCTGTCGTCTGATTGGACTTTTTTAGCAAGTAAATGGCCTTTTGGTATAATTGTACAAACGTTCAGCTCGTGCTTCACGTGTCTTTTTGCTGTGAAATCTTGACTGATTTTGATCAAGTACATGTACGTATAACTTTGATATTGTAAGTAATATTTCAAGATGAACACTTACTGGGCTGAAGTAACTTAAGTTTACTTGATTATCCATAACTCATCAAAAATCATGAGTATATGATCATCAGGCTTTTGAGGAAGGTTTATTTGTTCGTCTCTCAATCATCATTGTATTGCATTGCATTATATGTTTTAAAACTGCAGAGTTTTGATCATAAAATTATTGACAGATACAGAGATGACTTATATTAATATGCATTTTATGTAAATAGTCTGTTATAAAAGCTCAAATGGCAGCATTGGTGGCATAATGTGGATAACCACAAAAAAAAAGTACTTGCTCATTTTCTTAAATAAATACATAAGGTTATGGTGAGACACTGACAGTGAAAGATGTAAAGTTTATCATGTTATAAAAGCACTTTCTGTATGCATTCTGCTGTTAAAACGTGTATTATTTGAGCTTTAAAGCTGGTTAAATCATCATTTTTAGTCATTTGAAGGTTTACAGCATTGCTCTTGCATTGTCATGGTGACTAAGTTATAAAATTATATGCACAATTAAAGGTTAAGTGATTTTTTTCATCATTTTTTTACATGCATATTGTCTTGTGGCTGTACTTTAAATGTTTAAAGATTGGCCCCATTGTAAATATCTCTCTGTACGCCAGATTTTTTTTTTTTTTTTTTTTTAAACAAAATGAGGGACAAGTGGAAATGAATTGTGGTAATCAACAGTACAACACAAATCCTGTTTAACTTGTTTTGAACGCGGACGACACACAGATGTTTTAGCTGGTGTGATGGCTCTTATTGTACCTGGAAACCTGATTCACTGCAGACCACCTGATCTCTGTGTGTGTGTGTGTGTGTGTGTGTGTGTGTGTGTGTGTGTGTGTGTGTGTGTGTGTGTGTGTGTGTGTGTGTGTGTGTACACTCTCCTGAGACAGACACGCTTCTCTATTATTCAGAGGAAGAGAGTGCAGATGTACAGATCTCTGCACACACACACACACACACACACACACAATGAAAAATCAATCGCTTTAATATCTCAATGGTTTCTCCTACATAGCAATGGAAAGCAAAGTGAATTTTACTGGCAAAAAGACCCCAGTAATCTCACATTCAACTCCTCTAGAGTTTTATAGAGATGTCAATAATGTCTCAAACTGAGCTCAGATATGCCAAGATAAAGTCTGCTATCAAAAGCCACTATTGAAAGATTTTATAAAGCCTGCATTACCTTCTTCAACACTCTAAACTAAAGAACCTTTTCCAATATAATGAACCTTTTGTGCAATGAAAAGGTCCCATGTGTGATGAAAAATAATATTACATTAAAATAATAATTAAATAAAATAAATAATGTTTAAACACATTTTTAAATGTTTTTATTAGAACAATAATAGTTTATAATAAAGGGATAGTTCACAAATTGTGTCATCATTTACTCGTCCTCATGCCGATGCCAATAAGGAACCTTTATTTTTAACAATGACTGAACAGGATATTTTTGCACTGATGAATCATGCACAAGACATGCATTAAGAATGTAAACAGGGTCTATTTTGATGTCACTGACGTTAAAAGCAACTGTGAAGTCAGTCAAAAGCAGAAGAGGATAGAAAGGTCAGCAAGGGAAAGAGAAGAAAGAGTCCATGACAGGCGTCTCTGTAGACAAACGCATGAGCGGCAAAGCTTCAAACAGACAGCCTCCATCTTCACTTGGGCTTTTTATTTCATCTTCACCCTCATCCCTTCAATAATGCCCTTTCATCTGCTCTCTACATCAGCACAGACCAGGGCTGCGTTTCTCAAAAGCATTGTGAGTGAAGTTGATCGTAGAGACCATTGGTGGCAATCTGATGATTTTGAGAAACACAGCTCAGAGCAATCCAACACAGATTTTGCAGGTTTGCCCATTTACAAAGCATGTAGAAGTCTGTAATTTTTATCATAGGTACTCTTCAACTGTGAGTGACGGAATCTAAAAATCCAGAAAATCACATTATATGATTTTTAAATAATTAATTTGCATTTTATTGCATGACATAAGTATTTGATCACCTACCAACCAGTAAGAATTCTGGCTCTCACAGACCTGTTAGTTTTTCTTTAAGAAGCCCTCCTGTTCTCCACTCATTACCTGTATTAACTGCACCTGTTTGAACTCGTTACCTGTATAAAAGACACCTGTCCACACACTCAATCAAACAGACTCCAACCTCTCCACAATGGCCAAGACCAGAGAGCTGTGTAAGGACATCAGGGATAACACAAGGCTGGAATGGGCTACAGAACAATAGGCAAGCAGCTTGGTGAGAAGGCAACAACTGTTGGCGCAATTATTAGAAAATGGAAGAAGTTCAAGATGACGGTCAATCTCCCTCAGTCTGGGGCACCATGCAAGATCTCACCTCGTGGGGCATCAATGATCATGAGGAAGGTGAGGGATCAGCCCAGAACTACACGGCAGGACCTGGTCAATGACCTGAAGAGAGCTGGGACCACAGTCTCAAAGAAAACCATTAGTAACACACTACGCCGTCATGGATTAAAATCCTGCAGCGCACGCAAGGTCCCCCTGCTCAAGCCAGCGCATGTCCAGGCCCGTCTGAAGTTTGCCAATGACCATCTGGATGATCCAGAGGAGGAATGGGAGAAGGTCATGTGGTCTGATGAGACAAAAATAGAGCTTTTGGTCTAAACTCCACTCGCCGTGTTTGGAGGAAGAAGAAGGATGAGTACAACCCCAAGAACACCATCCCAACCATGAAGCATGGAGGTGGAAACATCATTCTTTGGGGATGCTTTTCTGCAAAGGGGACAGGACGACTGCACCGTATTGAGGGGAGGATGGATGGGGCCATGTATCGCGAGATCTTGGCTAACACCCACCTTCCCTCAGTAAGAGCATTGAAGATGGGTCGTGGCTGGGTCTTCCAGCATGACAACGACCCGAAACACACAGCCAGGGCAACTAAGGAGTGGCTCCATAAGAAGCATCTCAAGGTCCTGGAGTGGCCTAGCCAGTCTCCAGACCTGAACCCAATAGAAAATCTTTGGAGGGAGCTGAAAGTCCGTATTGCCCAGCGACAGCCCCGAAACCTGAAGGATCTAGAGAAGGTCTGTATGGAGGAGTGGGCCAAAATCCCTGCTGCAGTGTGTGCAAACCTGGTCAAGAACTACAGGAAACGTATGATCTCTGTAATTGCAAACAAAGGTTTCTGTACCAAATATTAAGTTCTGCTTTTCTGATGTATCAAATACTTATGTCATGCAATAAAATGCAAATTAATTACTTAAAAATCATACAATGTGATTTTCTGGATTTTTGTTTTAGATTCCGTCTCTCACAGTTGAAGAGTACCTATGATAAAAATTACAGACTTCTACATGCTTTGTAAGTGGGAAAACCTGCAAAATCGGCAGTGTATCAAATACTTGTTCTCCCCACTGTATATATATAATTATGCATGTATATATCGTTTTCTTTATGTATATGTGTATATACAGAGGTGGTCAGAATTATTGGTACCCCTGGTAAATATGATCAAATATGGCTGTAAAAAATAAATCTGCATTGTTTATCTTTTTGATCTTTTATTCAAAAAATTCACAAAAATCTAACCTTTCATTGAAGTAAAAGAATTGAAAGTGGGGGGTAAATCACATTATGAAATAAATGCTTTTCTCCAAAACACGCTGGCCACAATTATTGGCACCCTTTTATTAAATACTTTTTGCAACCTCCTTTTGCCAAGATAACCGCTCTGAGTCTTCTCCTGTAATGCATGATGAGTTTGGAGAACACCTGACAAGAGATCAGATATCATTCCTCCATACAGGATCTCTCCAGATCCTTCAGACTCCCAGATCCATGTTGGTGCTTCTTCTCTTCAGTTCATCACTCATTTTCTATAGGGTTCAGGTCAGGGACTGGGATGGTCATGGCAGAAGCTTCATGTTGTGTTCAGTGACACATTTGTGTGTTGATTTTGATGTTTGTTTTGGATCGTTGTCCTGATGGAAGATCCAACCACGGCCCATTATAAGATTTCTAGCAGAGGCCGTCAGGTTCTGATTTTATATCTGTTGGTATTTGCTAGAATCCATTATAACATATATCTGAACAAGATGTCCAGGACCTCCAGCAAAAAAATAGGCCCACAACATTAAAGATCCAGCGGTGTATTTAACCGTGGGCATGGGGTATTTTTTATCCCTGTTTGCACCAAACCCATCTGGTGGATTTGCTGCCAAAAAGCTCTTTTTATAGTTTCATCTGAACACAGAACCAGGTCCTTTTTGAATTTCCAGTCGTGTCTGACAACTGAATATGCTGGAGTTTGTTTCTGGATGAGCAAGAAGGATTTTTCTTGAATCCCTCCCAAACAACATGTGGTGATGTAGGGGCTGTTTGATTTTTTTTTTTTTTTTAGGCTTTCTGAGCCCAAGACTCAACTAATCCTTGTCCACTCAAACGCTCCTCCTCACCGTGCATTAAGACAATATAGACACACGTCCTCTTTCAGGCAGATTCGTAACATCTTTAGTTGATTGAACTTCTTAATTATTGCCCTGATGGTGGAAATGGGAATTTTCAATGCTTTAGCTATTTTCCTACAGCCACTTTCTATTTTGTGAAGCTCAACAATCTTTCTCTGCACATCAGAACTATATTCTGTGCTTTTACTCATTGTGATGATGATTGAGGGAATTTGGCCTTTGTGTTCCTCATATTTATACTCCTGTGGAACAAGACATCATAGCTGGACAATTTCATGTTCCTAGTCACCCTGGTGTGCTAAAAAATGTAAATATTAATGGGAATATACTTCAGAGATATTTTACTCATAAAAAATTGTAGGGGTGCCAATAATTGTGGCCAACGTGTTTTGGAGAAAAGCATTTATTTCATAATGTGATTTCCCCCCCACTTTCAATTCTTTTACTTCAATGAAAGGTTAGATTTTTGTGAATTTTTTGAATAAAAGATCAAAAGGATAAACAATGCAGATTTATTTTTTACAGCCATATTTGATCATATTTACCAGGGGTGCCAATAATTCTGACCACCACTGTACGTGTAGGATATCAATATGTATGTATATATTATTAGTATGCATTCTTATCAAATACATTTTTGTTTATTTTTCCTCTTTTGTTTACATATTCATATATTTACTTTATTTACACAGTCAGTCACATACACATTCAGTTTCTTTGAGTACAATATGTATGACTTGTACTTATTACATTTACAAATGAGGGCAGGGTGAGGTTTTGTTTGACACTTATAGTAGAACATATGGTGACTGCTATTAATGTTTCCCTGTTTATGAAAAGCTAAATAATGAATTAAAAAAAAAAAAAAAAAAACCTGTTTAATTCTAAGGGTCAGAGAAGGGTCATGAAAACTAATGACAAACATTATAAATGGATTCCATTAAAAGGAAATAAAAAAAAAGAACATCCATATCCCATGGAAGCTTGTTTCTGTCACTGAATAAAAAGTAAAAAAGGTAATTGCGACTTTATAACACGCAATTCTGACTTTATATCGCGCAATTGTGAGATAAAAAGTCGCAATTATCTTTTAAAATGTTTAATTCTGTGGCGGAAACGAGCTTCCATAATATCCAAACAACAAGAGACAACAATATTTTTACTATAACATCATTAATATTATTAATTAATATAATATTTTAATATTTATTTATATTTATAATATAATATTTATTTTTATAATAATGTTTAATATTTTAATATTTAATAATATACATATTTTTACAACAATATTAATATTATTGATTAAAAATGAAAAATAATCAAAATATTGATTAAATAATATTAATTAAAATAATTTTAAAATAAACCAGTATGCATTTATTTCGTCTGTGGAACACAAAAGAAGATATTTTTGGGGGGAAAAAACATTCAAAACATCTTCTTTAGTGTTCCACAGAAGAAATAAATGCATGCGATTGAAGTGAATAAACATGTGATGATGTCAAAGCCAATGCTCTCAGAACAGATCACATGAACTTTGTCTTTGGTGCGACTCAAATGATTCCATTTATATTCTGATTGAAATGATTATTTCTTTCTCCATCCACTGTAATACACGTCAGTGATGTAAATCACCTCAGAGAATAATGACTTTTGTATGACTTCAGAAGATTTAGAATAAATGCATGAGTCATACAAACTAATTTTATGATGCTTTTATGGTGCTATTAATCTTTTTGAAGCAATTCTGACTTTATATCTCGCAATTCTGACTTTATATCTCACAATTCCGACTTTATATCTCACAATTCTGACTTTATATCAAACAATTCCGACTTTATATCTCACAATTCTGACTTTATATCTCGCAATTCCGACTTCATATCTCGCAATTCCGACTTTATATCTCACAATTCCGACTTTATATCTCACAATTCTGACTTTATATCTCACAATTCCGACTTTATATCTCACAATTCTGACTTTATATCTCACAATTCCGACTTTATATCTCACAATTCTGACTTTATATCTCACAATTCCGACTTTATATCTCACAATTCTGACTTTATATCTCACAATTCTGACTTTATATCTCGCAATTCCGACTTCATATCTCGCAATTCCGACTTTCGACTTTATAACTCGCAATTCCGACATTCGACTTTATATCTCGCAATTCCGACTTTATGACTTGCAATTCCGACTTTATAACTCGCAATTCCAACTTTACGACTTTATAACTCGCAATTCCAACTTTATAACTCGCAATTCCGACTTTATGACTTTATAACTCGCAATTCCGACTTTATGTCTCGCAATTCTGGCTTTATGACTCGCAATTCCAACTTTATGACTCGCAATTCCGACTTTATGTCTCGCAATTCTAACTTTATGTCTCGCAATTCCGACTTTATAACCCGCAATTCCGGCTTTATAACTCGCAATTCCGACTTTATATCTCGCAATTCCGACTTTATATCTCGCAATTCTGACTTTATAACCTGCAATTCCGACTTTATATCGCGCAATTCCCCGCAATTCTGACTTTATAACCCGCAATTACGACTTTATATCTCGCAATTCTGACTTTATAACCCGCAATTACGACTTTATATCTCGCAATTACGACGTTATATCTAGCAATTCTGACTTTATAACTCGCAATTCCGACTTTATGACTTTATAACTCGCAATTCCGACTTTACGACTTTATAACTTGCAATTCCAACTTTATAACTCGCAATTCCGACTTTATGACTTTATAACTCGCAATTCCGACTTTATGTCTCGCAATTCTGGCTTTATGACTCGCAATTCCAACTTTATGACTCGCAATTCCGACTTTATGTCTCGCAATTCTAACTTTATGTCTCGCAATTCCGACTTTATAACCCGCAATTCCGGCTTTATAACTCGCAATTCCGACTTTATATCTTGCAATTCCGACTTTATATCTCGCAATTCTGACTTTATAACCTGCAATTCCGACTTTATATCTCGCAATTCCCCGCAATTCTGACTTTACAACCCGCAATTACGACTTTATATCTCGCAATTCTGACTTTATATCTCGCAATTACGACTTTATATCTCGCAATTACGACTTTATATCTCGCAATTACGACTTTATATCTCGCAATTCCGCATTTATATCTCGCAATTCCGCATTTATATCTCGCAATTCCGACTCTATATCTCGCAATTCTGACTTTATAACTCGCATTTACGACTTTATAACTCGCAATTCCGACTTTATAACTCGCAATTCCGACTTTACGACTTTATAACTCGCAATTCTGACTTTATGTCTCGCAATTCTGGCTTTATGACTCTCAATTCCAACTTTATGACTCGCAATTCCAACCTTATATCATGCAATTGTGAGATAAAAAGTCACAATTATCTTTTAAAATGTTTTATTCTGCAGCGGAAACAAGCTTCCATAATATCCAAACAACAAGAGACAACAATATTTTTACTATAACATCTTTAATTAATATAATATTTTAATATTATTTATATTTATAATATAATATTTATATTTATACTATTAATTTTAATATTTATAATAATATTTAATATTTTAATATTTATGGTGCTATTAATCTTTTTGCACTAGCACTAGCTATGAAAAACAGGACAAATTCTGCCAAATATCTTCTTTTGTGCTAATGGAAGAAAGAAAGGAAGTCCTGTGAGGGTGAGTAACTGATGAGTTTCATTTTGAATTTCATTTTTGGGTGAACTCAGAATCAAACTCCAAATATTAGACGTCTTCTGCAAACATTAAAAGCATTTATACTTCCGTGTGAATTTAATGCATAATTAATAACGATGTCTCCACTGTGAGATTCAACACTCTTAACACACACTCACTCGTTTTCTTCAACTTATGATTGCATTTCTGCTGAGAAATAAGCATCATTTAATATTCAGTTGGTTATATTGATCGATCAGAGACATGACGTTAACTAGTTTTGTAATACTTTACAATAAGGCCCCATTAGTTAACACTGATGCATTACATTTGTTACAGTATTTATTAGTGTTTGTTAACATTAGATAATAAAAATACAGCTGTTCATTGTTAGTAAATAATTAGGTTACACTTTATTTTAAGGTGACATTGTACTCACTCTAAGTACGGAGTAATATTAATTGACCATGTAAAAGTGGACCATCGAAATAAAGTGTAAAGTAGAAGTATTTTTCATTGTTAGTTCATGTTAACTAATGCATTTATCTAATTTGAACAAATGCAACCTTATTGTAAAGTGTTAGGCGTCTGCACACAGAAACACGGGCTGGACCTCAAGCGTTCAGACGGCAGTGCAGCTGCGGGTCAAACACAAACACATCAAAGACAAACAACTAATCCAAATCCTTCACCCTTCAGCGCCACATTATTACCCTGATGCATGCAGCGTGTGTGTGTGTGTGTGTGAGTGAGTGTGAGAGAGAGAGTGTGCATGTGTGAGTGCGTGCGTCTGTTTGTGAGTGTGTGTGAGAGTGTCTGTGTGAGAGAGTGTATGTGTGAGTGTTTGTGAGAGTGTTTGTATGTTTGAATGTGTGTGTGTGTGTGTGTGTGTGTGAGTATGAGTGTGTGTGGGTGTGAGTGCGTGTGTGTGAGTGAGTGTGTGTGTGTGTGTGTGTGTGTGTGTGTGTGTGTGTGTGTGTGAGTATGAGTGTGTGTGGGTGTGAGTGCGTGAGAGTGTGTGTGTGTGAGTATGAATGTGTGTGTGTGTGTGTGTGTGTGAGAGTGTCCGTGTGTGTGTGAGAGTGAGTGTGTGTGTGAAAGAGAGCATGTGTGAGTCTGTGTGTGCGTGTGTGTGTGTATGTGTGTGTGCAAGTGTGTGTGAGAGTGTGAGTGTGAAAGAGTGTCTTTGTGTGTGAGAGAGCGCGCGCGTGTGTGTAAGTGTGTGTGTTTGGGTGTGTGTGTGTGAGTGTGTGTAAGTGTGAGTGTGTGTGTGTGTGTGTGTGTGTGTGTGTGTGTGTGTGTGTGTGTGTGTGAGAGAGTGTGTGAGTGCGTGTGTGTGTGTGGGAGAGTGTCTGTGTGTGTGTGTGTGAGAGAGTGAGTGTGTGTGTGAGAGAGAGCATGTGTGTGAGTCTGTGTGTGTGTGTGTGTGCATGTGTGTGAGTGAGTGCGTGTGTGTGTGTGTGTGTGTGTGTGAGAGTGAGTGTGTGAGAGTGCGTGTGTGAGTGTGTGTGTGTGTGTGTGTGTGTGTGTGAGAGAGAGAATGTGTCTGTGAGTGTGTGTGTGTGAGTGTGTGTAAGTGTGAGTGTGTGTGTGAGAGAGAGAATGTGTGTGTGCTCAAGCAGACAGAATTTTAACTGTAATGATGTTTTCAGACCAACACTGCTGTGAATTCTAAAAATAAATAGACAGGAATAGACAGAAAAAAGAGACAGACAGAGTCAACATTCCCGTTTAGCATTAAACACACTTCAATGTGTGTTTAAAGGACGGGCATATGCTGGAAAACACACACACTCACACAAGTATGTTAACCAGCCCCCTGAGGATCTGTGTGCCCTTCAGTGGAACGACAGAAGAGAGAATCAGGATGGCAAGAGGAGACAGATTTGATAAAATGGAGGCAGGGAGAAAAAAGAAACCGACTTGACTTCAGGACAAATGGATTTACACGCAACACACTACCTCACATTCGCTTTCACTGGCCTTCATACATAAAGTCTGCACTTTTTTTGACAGCCCATTTTTAAGAGAATTGGTTAAACATATAATTTAATTAAATATTAGCGATTAATATGAATAAAATACCATAAAAGGAAGGTGTTTTTTTTGCTTGCAGAATAATTTACAACATATTCTAGCATGATCTAAACAATGAAGTGTACAACATGTAAAATCAGCTTCTAAATGTAAACGTATATTTTATAAATAAGCTTTAGAGACATACACTTGTATAAATCATTTGTTGCAATTCATAAACAAGTTTATTATATGCATGCATGCAAGTATTTGCATTTTAGTCGTCAATATGCTGATATTTTAGTGAAAAATATCAGCTTGTCAATCAGACAAGTAGACCGGTCATTCGCTTGTCCAGAAAAAAATAGGATTTTTTTTGTGTTGTAAATATAATTTATTCTTATTTATCTCATTTTATATTCTTAAATTTGATCAATAAATTCAATTAGAATAAGACACTATAGGGCTGTTACCAATCAAATTAAATCATTTACACTGAAAAATTACAACTGCATTAAAAAATGTTATGAGATTGCTTTGAATATTTTTTGAATATACAAATAAGAAATGTTGGAAAAAATGATACTTTTAAGCATGAAACAAAACCTAACTAAAACTAAATGTGTGTCATTCATTCAAACGATGAAATGAAATCAGTGTCACATTTCAGTCGTGATGGTATTCAGCACTCTTGGTCGTGTGATGTTGCTTAACTGTATAATGTTAAAAATATAAAAACTTCACATTTTGAATGTTTAGCGCAGTATGTTAACGGAGTTTCTTTGTGTGAGAGGTGCTCATTTGTTTCCATTTCTCCTTGAGCGCGAGCCTCAACAGTGCAACCTTGTTACCATCAGTACATTATATATTATATTATTATCCACCAATCGCCACTTACACTAAATGAATGAATGCAGAATCATTTTCGCGTTTTGGTGACTCCCTAGTTACTGACGTTTTAATCAGGCTACTTGTCCGGTCGGGCAAGTAAAATTCTCTTTCACTTGCCCCTTTAAAAAAACCCACTTGTCCCGGACAAGCGTTAATGTCGAGCCCTGATGAATACCTATGAATATTAATGAGATCACGTGCCTCTAGGGGGCGCAAACAGACTGTATGAGGCAAACGATTGAAGCCCTCGTTTACAAAAGAGAAACTCATCTGCTAAACACTTCTGATCTGTGATCCGCAATCAACATGGATTGTGATCAAATTGCAATTAAATATAGTTGAGTCGGGACACTCACAGCCAATCAGAAAGCTCTCTGCTCTCTTTTAAAAAAAATCCTACGAAGCACAAGATGATTGACACTACAAAAGAACGCTAAAACACAGATATGGTCCATTTTTCATGACAAACAAGTGGATTTTGATCATTGTAAAGTTAATCTTTACTATTACTGTCTTAATGAGTGAGTCATCGAGTCATTCATTCATTCAGTAATCAGTGTTGGGGAAAGTTACTTTTAAAAGTAATGCGTTACAATATTGCGTTACTCCCTTAAAAAGTAACTAATTGCGTTACTTAGTTACTTTTTATGGAAAGTAATGCAGTACATTACTTTCGCGTTACTTTTTGTGGGCTTGCTTGTTTGTTTTTTAATAACAACAAAAGATTTTTCTATTTTTGGCAAATGTAAAGGCCCTTTCACACCAAAAGTGAAATGAATAAGCCTCAGACTGAAAGAAATGCAAATTTACGCCTGTACATTAGAGGGCACAGTAAAAAAATTTTTTTATTAAATGTGGTGTTTATTTAAAGTCATTTTTGCTTATTAGCATGACTGAAGTGGATCTTCGAGGGTCAGCAGCAAAGACATTGGTTAATACAGTGAAATTAAATACATAAAGTATATTTGTGTCATTTACGTAATATATTTCAGTCAATACATAGCTGTCAGTCAATACATGGAAAAACAAAGTAACTTGCGTTACTTATTTGAAAAAGTAACTCAGATATTTTGTTGTAAATTTAAAAGTAATGCGTTACTTTACTAGTTACTTGGAAAAAGTAATCTGATTACGTAACTCAAGTTACTTGTAATGCGTTACCCCCAACACCGTCAGTAACGAATCAAGTGGCTGTATTTACAGTATGAATGAGTCATTGAATCATTGACTCTCTCGATTCGTTCACTAACGAAACATCGCTGTGTGTTGCTTGGATACGCATAACAATTCTGCTGTGGCTTTCGGTGGAACTATAATTTAGTTTCTAAAAAAAAAAAGCAAACAATTCTGGATCATTCCATGTCAAATCAACCAAATTTCGGAAACTTACCTGGCTCAAATTTTCGATTTTGTTAATATTTATTCTGAAGACAGACAAACATAAATAGTGATGAAAGCCAAAACAGATGTATATTTGCGGAGTAATCCACTGTTTTGTAGAGGAGGGTCAAAATGACTATTTTCTCCTGAGATTTGGAGCCAAATTAGAGGGGTGTAAAAATGACTTTAGAAAGATAGCAGCACCATTATTTTATTTTTACACAGAGATTGGTAGGTCTATTAGTAAAATATGTTGACTTTAGCAATCTTTGTCTCATTATATGCCAACGGTGACCGTTCAAAAATGGGGGAAAAAGCACTTTTTGTGTTTTTTGCCCCAAGTTTGCATGCCTTTAACTCAATAAGTATTAAAGATATCTTAATATCCTTTTATATTATTGCTCTTAACAAACATTTCTTTTGGTATCTTCATTTTAAATGCCCTATATGGTTCAGTCCCAGAGATATGGAGATCTTAATGTGGCTCCATGAGTTAAGTGAATATACCTGTCTGAGTGCCATAAACATTCCTTTTCCAAAGTTTGCATGCCTGTAACTCTAAAAGTATTCAAGATATCTTAATATCCTTTTAGATTCTGATTCTTAACAAATAATTCTTTTGGTATCTTTATTTTAAAGGCCCTGTATGGTTCAGTCCCAGAGATATGGAGACCTTAATGTGGCTCCATGAGTAAATTGTACACATTTTCAGTGGCCAAAAACCAAATGTGGGTCACCTGAGTTGACACAGAATGACCCTACTGTGTTCAAAATGTACGTCATTTAATATTGCCTTTTTGTTTGTTGAACTGTTGTATAAAATCAATGTCATATTTGCAATCGTGTTGATATTTGGGAAAAATTGCATTCTTGCTCGTATTAAAAACAAGAACTCACACGGGGGATGTTTCTGCATTGAAGAGAGTTTGAGTCTTAAATCAATCTCTATGCACAGTCTGTATTTGTTCTTCATGCCAGGAAGTGCTAAAGGTACATTGAACAGTAATGTAGTGCGAGGCGGACAACCTATCATATGCAGACTGCTGCAAAAGATGAGGTAATCTGATTGGATGTCATGTATTTGAACTTTTAAGACACTACCATTTTCCCAATTTTAGAGGCGGTATTTTGCCTGTTAGAAATACATGCTTGGTTTGAATGTTATTTTAAGATGGGGCAGAATTAAATGAAAGGCAAACTCATGTACCCCAGTTTAGGAACCACTGGGTTCGGGTAAATTGTTAGGGTTTGTGAAAGTAGTATGAGTTGACACGTAGTTGATAAGTTACTTATAGTCAGTAGAACGTCTGTTAGGGAGCATCAAAATAAAGTGATATTAAGCAGAAAGTCTACTAATACTAATACTCTTGCCATCATTACACAAGTGCACTTGAGCATTTAGAGTGCACACTTTCACTGCTTGATTTACTCTATACAATGTCCCCAAAATTCATGATAAGGGGCAAAATACCTCTGTACGTCTTTCATTTAATATAGTTAATCAATATCACATGAAGAGTGGCGTTTTTCCCCAAAATATCAGCATGATATGTGATTTTGATTTTATACAACAGTTCGATAAACAAGAAGTTAATATTAAGACATTTTAGACACAATATTGCCTGTTTTTTCTCTATTTCGCCAATGAAAATAGTTCCAAACAAAGCCACGGGACTGTTTTGCGTCTCTGAGCGACACACGGCGGTGTTTCGTTACTGAATGAACGAATCGGTTGAAGGAATGATTCAATGACTCGCTCATTAAGGCCCCGATCAGACAGAATGCGTTTTTCAGGTTTTTTAGGTTTCACTGCCTTTTTTTGGTTGACTTTTTTTAATTTAGAAATGTCCTGTCAGTCTAATCAAGGATTATAGCGTGGGCACTCTAGAATCTTTGGTTTGCTGTTAAGTAAACTGTCATATTAGCAGAAACTTAAAAAAAAATGGACAAGCAGAGGGCCTACAGTCCTACAACGGAAGGCCCACCTCTCCATTCATTTGATTGGACGTCGGGCTCTTTTCTGCTCAGAGTTGATTTTTTTTTTTTCAACTTCAGGCACAAAAAACGCAAGGCACCGCAGGCAGTTAAAACGCGAGCCGCCCGGGGAGCATAAACAGTGCGCAGAACGCTTACTGCCAATAGAAAACAATTAAAAAAGCGCCTCTCACTGCAAAAAACACATTCTGTCTGATCGGGGCCTAAGACAGTCAAATACTTAATTCCTGAATGAATCAGCCGTTTGAATGAATCGGTTGAATGAATGATTCAATGACTTACTCAAATGCTTCATTCCTGAATGAATCAGCCGTTTGAATGAATCGGTTGAATTAATGATTCAATGACTTACTCAGATGCTTCGTTCCTGAATGAATCAGCCGTTTGAATGAATCGGTTGAATGAATGATTCAATGACTTACTCAAATGCTTCGTTCCTGAATGAATCAGCCATTTGAATGAATCGGTTGAATTAATGATTCAATGACTTACTCAGATGCTTCGTTCCTGAATGAATCAGCCGTTTGAATGAATCGGTTGAATGAATGATTCAATGACTCACTCAAATGCTTCGTTCCTGAATGAATCAGCCGTTTGAATGAATCGGTTGAATGAATGATTCAATGACTCACTCAAATGCTTCGTTCCTGAATGAATCAGCCGTTTGAATGAATCGGTTGAATGAATGATTCAATGACTCACTCAGATGCTTCGTTCCTGAATTAATCAGCCGTTTGAATGATTCGGTTGAATTAATGATTCAATGACTCACTCAGATGCTTCGTTCCTGAATGAATCAGCCGTTTGAATGAATCGGTTGAATGAATGATTCAATGACTCACTCAGATGCTTCGTTCCTGAATTAATCAGCCGTTTGAATGATTCGGTTGAATTAATGATTCAATGACTCACTCAGATGCTTCGTTCCTGAATGAATCAGCCGTTTGAATGAATCGGCTGAATGAATGATTCAATGACTCACTCAAATGCTTCGTTCCTGAATGAATCAGCCGTTTGAATGAATCGGCTGAATGAATGATTCAATGACTCACTCAAATGCTTCGTTCCTGAATGAATCAGCCGTTTGAATGAATCGGTTGAATGAATGATTCAATGACTCACTCAGATGCTTCGTTCCTGAATGAATCAGCCGTTTGAATGAATCGGTTGAATGAATGATTCAATGACTCACTCAGATGCTTCGTTCCTGAATGAATCAACGGTTTGAATGATTCGGTTGAATGAATTATTCAATGACTCACTCAAATGCTTCGTTCCTGAATGAATCAGCCGTTTGAATGAATCGGTTGAATGAATGATTCAATGACTCACTCAAATGCTTCGTTCCTGAATGAATCAGCCGTTTGAATGAATCGGTTGAATGAATGATTCAATGACTCACTCAAATGCTTCGTTCCTGAATGAATCAGCCGTTTGAATGAATCGGCTGAATGAATGATTCAATGACTCACTCAGATGCTTCGTTCCTGAATGAATCAGCCGTTTGAATGAATCGGTTGAATGAATGATTCAATGACTCACTCAGATGCTTCGTTCCTGAATGAATCAGCCGTTTGAATGATTCGGTTGAATGAATGATTCAATGACTCACTCAAATGCTTCGTTCCTGAATGAATCAGCCGTTTGAATGAATCGGTTGAAAGAATGATTCAATGACTCACTCAGATGCTTCGTTCCTGAATGAATCAGCCGTTTGAATGAATCGGTTGAATGAATGATTCAATGACTCACTCAGATGCTTCGTTCCTGAATGAATCAGCCGTTTGAATGATTCGGTTGAATGAATGATTCAATGACTCACTCAAATGCTTCGTTCCTGAATGAATCAGCCGTTTGAATGAATCGGTTGAATGAATGATTCAATGACTCACTCAAATGCTTCGTTCCTGAATGAATCAGCCGTTTGAATGAATCGGTTGAATGAATGATTCAATGACTCACTCAAATGCTTCGTTCCTGAATGAATCAGCCGTTTGAATGAATCGGTTGAATGAATGATTCAATGACTCACTCAAATGCTTCGTTCCTGAATGAATCAGCTGTTTGAATGAATCGGTTGAATGAATGATTCAATGACTCACTCAAATGCTTCGTTCCTGAATGAATCAGCCGTTTGAATGAAACGGTTGAATCTCAATGACTCACTCATTAACAGTGACTTGCTGCCACCTACTGACTTTTAATTTCACATTTAAAGTATCTTTTCAAAAATCATTTCAAAATATCAATATTCAAGGTTTTCTAATTAAAAAAAATGTTGTGCATGTGTAACAGCAGGATAAACTCATTCATGTCCCTCTGAGCTCATTAAACCGTGTGTAAATGATCTAATGCCACGTCAGATGCAGCTTCTGTGTTTCCTCTGCACTGCAAAGATGAGTTTTGTTGATATTAATTTAATTTGATCGGTAACAGCCCTATTGTGTTTTATTATTCTAATTAAATGTAATAATTTTGGCACAAAAGATGACGCATACATTTAATTAGGTTATAAAAAATGGCTTTAAAAAGATACAAATGTCCATAAAAGGTAAAAATCAATTTAAACTTATTGGAAAAGATGCTGTGAACTGACCACCAAACAAAATATGAGGAATATCAAAAACTTTGGGAGTCAGTCCTAAACTTGCAAAGGTACCAACACAATAACACACTCAGCAAAATATCATCTAATTATCGTTATCGATAAAATCCCAGAAAACATGGAGATAACATTTTTTGTCAATATCGCACACCCAATTCCAGAAAACATGAAAGGTTAAGCATCTTGACAGATACTGTGCTAGCTAAGCTTTTCTGAGGTTTGAAGAGCTAAAACCCCTCAAACAGCAGCTCTGCACCATGCATGTCATAGACCCGACACTTCCTACACAATATATTCATTAAACCAGCTCAAAGCAGACATATGCATGCTGAAATAAATCTACATAACCGGGGTTATGCAGAATAAAACGCCACCCTGGGAATCACTGACAGCCAGCTGCGGATAACTAACTTGTTACGTGGTGCATTTATCTCTTTGTGAGGCAGTGACCCCTGAGTAAAGAGGGTGTAGAGATCTTCAGGAAGGGTGAGCGGAGCGCAGAGACCATCACAGACACAGAAATATCATCTCTACAGCTTTACTATTCAAAGGCAGAGCAAGAAATACTGTCCATATTACACATCGTTCATTTAGCAACAGACATAAGAACAACGATGCATGCATATAAGAAGCTCTACAAGATACTTTTGTATTCAGAATGATACACATAGTTCAGTATTACTCCATACAATCTCATGTTGCAACATAAACACAGCAAAGGCACTGCAAAATTAATAAACAAGCACTAGAACCTACCCGAATGGGTACATAATAATATACAAATATGATTTGAACATGTTCTTGATGGATTTTATGAGATTCACCCTTTTGGATAACTTTATTTTAAGGTGGCGTAGTTATTACATGTACTTACTATAGTAAAAACAGGATAACACTTTATTTTAAGGTGGCGTAGTTATTACATGTACTTACTATAGTAAAAACAGGATAACACTTTATTTTAAGGTGGCGTAGTTACTACATGTACTTACTATAGTAAAACAGGGTAACACTTTATTTTAAGGTGACAGTTACTACATGTACTTACTGTAGTAAAACAGGGTAACATTTTATTTTAAGCTGATGTAGTTACTACATGTACTTACTATAGTAAAAACAGGGTAACACTTTATTTTAAGGTGGCGTAGTTTCTACATGTACTTACTATAGTAAAACAGGGTAACACTTTATTTTAAGGTGACAGTTACTACATGTACTTACTGTAGTAAAACAGGGTAACATTTTATTTTAAGCTGATGTAGTTACTACATGTACTTACTATAGTAAAAACAGGGTAACACTTTATTTTACAGTGTCCTTGTTACATATGTTATATGTACTTACCATAGTTATAACAGTAAATTGTGCATAATTACATGCAACTAACCCTAAACCAAACCTATAGTAAGTACATGTAGTTAATTAATATTACTCAGTACTTAAATGTAAAATTACAGTGTAACAAAGACACCTTAAAATAAAGTGTAACCCACTTTATTTTAAGGTGACGTAGTTACTACATGTACTTACTATAGTAAAAACAGTAAATGATGCATAATTACACCTCACTAACTCTATAGTAAGTACATGTAGTTAATATTACTCAGTACTTATTTAAATAAATTACAATGTAACTACGTCACCTTAAAATAAAGTGTAACCCCCTTTTGTTATAATTAAACATAAATTAAACGTGTTATGTCGCTTCTCTGTGGCTCGGATCCGATTTCTAATGATTACCATCATAAACATTTATTTGATCAAAATCTCGAGGTTATGTAAGTTAAATCATACGTATTAGGAAAGACGTAAACAACTGTACGTTATTTTCGGGTTTTAGCTGCTAATCGCTAATTTCAAACGTCTTATTATGATCGAAACAGCGTTTTGACAGTCAGACGGTCGTTAAAGAGCGAAATATTCATATTTTATGTCCTGTGTTTGTGTTTTATTTACACAGACACATAAACACAGAGTAAAGGACAAAAGAAGCGGCGTTGGTAGTAATCGCGTTTAATCACATTAAGAGCTTATAGCGTTGTGTGTGTGTTTTGATGTTCACGCGCACGCTCGTGTTATTCCTGCGCTATTATTGTGAGTATTTGATGAGGAGCGGTGGATAATCTTACCGGCTGGTCGTGTGGATGTGGATGCGGCAGGCTGAAGCGGTTCTGCGGTAGTCTGGTGTGTTTTCCTCTGAGGGTCGGGAGCTGTCCTCCACTCGCGGTGCTGAACGCTCAGTGCTGGACAGCGACAGCAGCGCAGGAGCCGAGAACGGGACGACTCGAGCCGAAGAGCATCAGGCGCAGCGCCATCCAGCGCTCGGGAGGCGCAACTGCGGCGCACTGCAATACTGACTCATTACAAGACCAATAACTCGATCACATTAAAGAAAGCATTCTCCAACACACTAAAGAAAATCAGAGGGAACCTAAAAACAGCCAAACGAAGTAATAATAATAACAATAATAATTCATAAAACAGTAAGTTTAAGTAATGCATTTATAATATGTGAAGGAAAGACAAGTATAAAAGTGTGATTCACTAGCGACACCTGGCGAGGTACTGTTAACACAGAAACATTTCTGCATATGTTACTGTTATATGAGCCTGTGTGTGTGTGTGTGTGTGTGTGTGTGTGTGTATATATGTACATCACTTCACTTTTATACACATACATATAGACATACACACATTATATACACATGTACATGTACATACAGACATACATATACACAGACACACACATATACACACATGTATACACAGACACACACACGTACATAGATAAATATATACTGTATATATATATATATATATATATATATATATAAAATGTGTGAGTGTGTATATGTGTGTGTGAATATGTATGTCTGTATGTATGTGTGAGTGTGTGTGTCTATATGTACATGTATGTGTGTGTGCATATGTATGTGTGTATGTGTATATGTATGCCTATATGTATGTGTATAAAAGTGATGTGCATATACATATATATACACACACACACAAAGCTCATATAACAGTAACATGCAGAAATGTTTCTGTGTTTGTATATATATGTATATATATATATATATATATATATATATATACAGTGGGGAGAACAAGTATTTGATACACTGCCGATTTTGCAGGTTTGCCCACTTACAAAGCATGTAGAGGTCTGTAATTTTTATCATAGGTACACTTCAACTGTGAGAGACGGAATCTAAAACAAAAATCCAGAAAATCACATTGTATGATTTTTTTAAGTATTTAATTTGCATTTTTATTGCATGACATAAGTATTTGATCACCTACCAACCAGTAAGAATTCCGGCTCTCACAGACCTGTTAGTTTTTCTTTAAGAAGCCCTCCTGTTCTCCACTCATTACCTGTATTAACTGCACCTGTTTGAACTCGTTACCTGTATAAAAGACACCTGTCCACACACTCAATCAAACAGACTCCAACCTCTCCACAATGGCCAAGACCAGAGAGCTGTGTAAGGACATCAGGGATAAAATTGTAGACCTGCACAAGGCTGGGATGGGCTACAGGACAATAGGCAAGCAGCTTGGTGAGAAGGCAACAACTGTTGGCGCAATTATTAGAAAATGGAAGAAGTTCAAGATGTCGCTCAATCTCCCTCGGTCTGGGGCACCATGCAAGATCTCACCTCGTGCAGTATGTGGTCTGGCATTGTCATGTTGGAAAATGCAAGGTCTTCCCTGAAAGAGACGACGTCTGGATGGGAGCATATGTTGTTCTAGAACTTGGATATACCTTTCAGCATTGATGGTGCCTTTCCAGATGTGTAAGCTGCCCATGCCACACACACTCATGCAACCCCATACCATCAGAGATGCAGGCTTCTGAACTGAGCGCTGATAACAACTTGGGTTGTCCTTGTCCTCTTTAGTCCGGATGACATGGCGTCCCAGTTTTCCAAAAAGAACTTCAAATTTTGATTCGTCTGACCACAGAACAGTTTTCCACTTTGCCACAGTCCATTTTAAATGAGCCTTGGCCCAGAGAAAACGCCTGCGCTTCTGGTTCATGTTTAGATATGGCTTCTTTTTTGACCTGTAGAGTTTTAGCCGGCAACGGCGAATGGCACGGTGGATTGTGTTCACCGACAATGTTTTCTGGAAGTATTCCTGAGCCCATGTTGTGATTTCCATTACAGTAGCATTCCTGTATGTGATGCAGTGCCGTCTAAGGGCCCGAAGATCACGGGCATCCAGTGTGGTTTTCCGGCCTTGACCCTTACGCACAGAGATTGTTCCAGATTCTCTGAATCTTTGGATGATATTATGCACTGTAGATGATGATAACTTCAAACTCTTTGCAATTTTTCTCTGAGAAACTCCTTTCTGATATTGCTCCACTATTTTTCGCCGCAGCATTGGGGGAATTGGTGATCCTCTGCCCATCTTGACTTCTGAGAGACACTGCCACTCTGAGAGGCTCTTTTTATACCCAATCATGTTGCCAATTGACCTAATAAGTTGCAAATTGGTCCTCCAGCTGTTCCTTATATGTACATTTAACTTTTCCGGCCTCTTATTGCTACCTGTCCCAACTTTTTTGGAATGTGTAGCTCTCATGAAATCCAAAGTGAGCCAATATTTGGCATGACATTTCAAAATGTCTCACTTTCAACATTTGATATGTTATCTATATTCTATTGTGAATAAAATATAATTTATGTATTTTAATATTTGTAAATTATTGCATTCCTTTTTTATTCACAATTTGTACAGTGTCCCAACTTTTTTGGAATCGGGTTTGTACACACGTATACACATTCACACACACATACATGTACATATAGACATACACATACATATACACACACATGTGTATATACACACACACACACATACAAACACATATATACACACATATACATATAAACACACATACACACACACATACATATACACACTCTCTCACACACATATATAAACACACATACACACACACACACACACAATTCATTTAAAATTAAGAAAATGTAATGAAATAATTGACTTGTCTAATGTCTACACAAGATGCAGTAGAAAGGCTACAAATGTTTTATAATTTTACAATAGCAATTACATTTCATTGTAATGTCTGGGTATAGATATTAAATCTAGTTACTTTTCAAGCTAGTTCAACTTTATGCTAGATAATAGTTTATCTAATAGACCATCTCACACAAAAAAAAAGAAAAAAGAAAGCATTTGTGCTTCTGATGCTTTACATAAAGTCATGGGACCAATGCGCCATCAAACACTAACGCCATCACTGTGAGACAAACACACTCTGACAAAAACACAGTCACATTTACATTTATTCCTGGAGGGAAGTTCACACTTTGATGAAAAGACCAGCCAAACTGAAATGACATGTAATGTAAACAAGGCACAGAGCACTATAGATAATATGTCTCGTTGTACTGTAAAACACTCACATTCAGTGATAATCTGAGAATTATAAAACTAAAGCATCAACAGAAGAAACATATGCTGTGTCTTTAACAGCAAGGCATTAAACGACACGTGAAAAATGCATGTTAACTAAACCGAACTGGATATATTGATATGCTGAGTTTGAATCTGGCTTACGTCAATTCCCTCCTTTCCTCCGCATCAACTCTGATCAGCTTCTGTTTTCCTATAAATAATGAAAAGGACAAAAAAATAACGTTCCTGCTAAGCATTTGCCATCAATAAGCATCTGTATATTTGTGGGAAAGAGCATCATTGGCTGCATTCGTGAGAGAGTGCACTGTCATTGGTCGTTGCTGTCGAATGATTGGCTGTGGTTTTGCGAGCGTGCGCTGTCATTGGTTGTAGCTGTGGGATGAATGTCCGTGACTGACAGCCTGGATGGCCTGTTCGGGAACCAGACTGGGATCTGAGAGGATTGATGTGGAGGTGCTGAGCAGACGGAGTGAACTCAAGACAGCTGGAGAGAGAGAGAGAGAGAGAGAGAGAGAGAGAGAGAGAGAGAGAGAGAGAGAGAGAGAGAGAGAGAGAGAATTACTATAAAACTGATATCACCTGGTAGATCCGACTCGATTTCTGATTGGATAAGCAGGTTCAAAGCTGTTGTAAAATGCTGGTGAGGTCAGTTATATTCTGTATTACTACCAGTGTTGGGTGTAATGCATTACTAGGTCATTTATTACTGTATTTTAATTACTTTTCCCTTGAAAAAATAAAGTAATTGTCACACATAGTCTGTCTTGTATTAATCAGTTCCTGTTTTCCTTTGTTCAGTTTTCCCGCTACTCCTTTGTTGTCATGGTCACTAAAATGATTTGCCATCATGTTCAGCTGCGTCACCCTCATTATCGTCTGGATATAAGTTCCTGTGTTTTCTATGCTCATTGTCCGGTCTCGTAAATGTTACGTGGTGTTCGTTTGACTGCCTGTGTTTATTAGTTTATTAAAGCTGCCTTCTGTTGGAGTTTATTAAAGACTGTTTGAACCTGAACCTTCATCTTCGTGTTTATCCCTACCACCGACCATTACAGAAGACCAGACCACAAAATGGATTTTGCTGCTTTAGCCCGGAAGGGTCTCGACTTTGCGGACTACACCGCAGAGTTCTGCCGCCTCGCCGTCCTCTCCCCCTATGACGACGAGACCCTCAGGACACTACATTGGATCGGCGGCTACTACCACCCAGTTGACCTTCCAGACACCTGATGACTTTGCTGGAGGGACGCTGTCCTCAAGTGTCTGGAGAGCACAGACTACAGACGAACCCAGAGCCCAGCCCATCACCGCCCCGATCGACAGCACCTGAGCCCACCACAGACTGGAAGCTTCCGCCTGCCGCGACGAGTGAGCCTGAACTTGAGGAAAGGAAGACAGAGCACACCATCGCCCTGGAGCCGAAGCAGTTAGAAGAGTCTGACCAGGGGTGTGCGCCAGCGGCGTCGTCCATCGCCGTGGGAGTCCTCATTGAGATGAAAGCGAGCGCCGCCCTGGACATTATGGACAGTTTTGAGTTTGAAACGTGTGGAGAGATAAATTCCCTGTGCCCCTTGATCTCAGCCTCCCTCTCCCACCACCACTTCAAACTGCCATCAAGAATGCTGTTTTTTGATGGATTTTGTTCTGTTATCCAGATTCCTTACCAGTCCTCAGTCAGTCCACCCAGTCATCCTCGTCCTCCATCGGCCCCACGGTGCAACATCTACCTCCTCTCAGTGGTGTGGCAACGCCGCGGACCATCTGGGAACCTCTTCCGCCTGTGTGTCATGAGCCTGGGGCTCCGCCTTCAGCCTCCGAGCGGACTGGTCCACCTCGACCAGCCGTCCAGACTCCTACGCCTTCGCTCCTTGGCCCCTCGTCTCCACCGTGGACCATCGGCCCTTCGGCCTCGCCGGGCTCCCTCGGCATGTCGGCTACACCTGGGTCAGACATCGCCACACCTCCACTGCGGACTTGCAGGCGGTTCGCTGCTCTCTGGCCCTCCACCCCTTCAGCTCCGGCAAGCTCTGCCTTCCTTTAGACTCCACCTCCGCCCTCGGTCACACCGGCTCGTCCTCAGCCCTCAGGATCCCCACTTACATCTCGGGAGATCGTCGCTAAGGCTTCGTCGCGGCCGTCCTGGTCAGCAGCGTCCCATCGCTCCCTCGGACTTCTGAGGATTCCCCCATGGCTCCTCCCTCCATCCACTCCGCCTTGGACCATCGCCCTGCTAGTCACCTGGCTCCTCCCTTCATCCAAACCGTGGTTTCAGCCTCCATCTTCACCACCCTGGTTTAATCTGCCTGTCTTCTCCGGCCCTTCGCCTGCCCCTTTCACCATCCCTCTGCCATTTCCACGTCCGCCTCCCAAACCTCCACCCGTCTCCCTCATCTCTGCGCTTCTGTCATGGCGCGAGGTCACGCCTAACGGGAAGGGGCGTTATGTCACACTTAGTCTGTCTATGTCATCTTAGTTTCACTTTCACAGACGTTTAGTTTGTATTAATCAGTTCCTGTTTTCCTTTGTTCAGTTTTCCCGCTACTCCTTTGTTGTCATGGTCACTAAAATGATTTGCCATCATGTTCAGCTGCGTCACCCTCATTATCGTCTGGATATAAGTTCCTGTGTTTTCTATGCTCATTGTCCGGTCTTGTAAATGTTACGTGGTGTTCCTGCCTGCCTTCTGTTGGAGTTTATTAAAGACTGTTTGAACCTGAACCTTCATCTTCGTGTGTATCCCTACCACCGACCATTACAGAAATGGATTACACTTAATTTTTCTTTAATTTAATTACAGTTACTTCTGATGTAACTGCATTAAAGACTGTATAATATAGAACAATTCTATTTAAAAGTGGATTTAACATCAAAATTCAACTATAAATGATAAAATGTATATTTTGAATGTTACATTCTCCCTTTAAATATGTTGGCCAGTTCAAGAATAATTTATGCTATTATATAATAAATAATTTTATATTATTTATTTTTTTGGAAAGAATTAAAAGAGCTGTTTCCTGTATATCCAAAGTAAGTAGTAATAAGTAATGCAATACTTTTTAAAGACAGTAATTAGTACAGTAACCTTATTACACTGTTGATGTAATTAGTGGCTAGTACTTACTTTTTTAGAGTAACTTACCCAACACTGATTACTACTAAATTGCTAGACAACTAATTAACGAGTTTACCTGGTGGGAGAATTATTTATTCTAAAGAAATTAATACTTTTAGTCAGCAAGGATGCATTAAATTGATCAAAAAAGTAACAGTAAAGACATTTATAATCATATTTATAATTTTAATTTTTTTTTCTTGAATGTAACTACACCCTTGCTTCATTTAGTATTTGCAGATTAGTCTCCGCCTCCGCTCACTCCAGCTCATATTACATGATCTTTTTATGACTTTAAAGGTGCAGTGTGTAAATTTTAGCGGCATCTAGTGGTGAGGTTGCGAATTTCAACCGCCCACCGCTCCATTTCGAAGCACACAGAGAAGCTACGGTGGACGACACAGGACAAAAATGTCATCGTCTGATGCAGCAGAGAGTAGCTAGCGCTCTGTAGAGAAGTTTGTCCGTTTAGGGCTACTGTAGAAACATGGCGGCGCAAAATGGCGACTTCACTGTAAGGGGACCCGCGGTGTGTGTAGATAGAAATGGCTCATTCTAAGATAATAAAAACATAACGGTTCATTATGTAAGGTCTTTATACACCACTGAAAACATAGTTATGTACATTATATTGCATTTCTGTCAATAGATCCTCATAGATATTACACACTGCACCTTTAAATGTGAAAAGACTTAAGGACCCACAGGAACCTACTTTTTATTTGCACACGTACTCCTAAATATATTTCACAGTTCGCACACATTTAATTTTAGTAGTAAATGCGAGTGAAACGCTCGCGCTGGAATGATTGTGAGGTGTGAGGGAAGGAGATGTGAAAGTGAGACAGGAAGGAGTGTTAGAGATGCCGGTCACTCACTGGGTCTGAGCGCGGGCAGAGAGCAGTGCTGGTCCAGCCAGGAGAGAGTGCTGCGACACAGGTCATCAACACTGGCCGTAGACACCATACCGTTAAACGACTCGAACAGCGGCTCGATGATGATGCTGAACTACAGGAACGCCTACAGTTCAGGAAAATATGAAGATGGACTCCTGCTAACAGCACCAGAACAGACAGGCGAGACACTAGAGGCAAAAACATTGTTTTTTCATGCACTGGTCAATTTTGAGATTTTGGAAGTGTTTATTTCATTACACTTTATCTATTTACATTAATACATATCTTTAAAGGCGGTGAGTTTGAGTCAGAAATCTCCACTTCTGCAACTTTACATACACCAAACCTTAGAGATTTATTCATATCTACAGAGGGGTTTGTTCACATACAGTCAAACCAAAATGTATTCAGACACCTTCAACATTTTCTCACATTATCACAGTTTATTCGCTATAGTTTAGAAAATGGTAATAAAATATGACAAGAACTGTGTCAGAACAAATTCATCTTGATAATGTCAAATAACTTTGATAGACAGGGATGTAATGGATTACAATCAACCAATCAGCTGTTAAATTTAACTACACAATTAGATAATACCAATTTAGCTCAACCAATGACCAAGCAATGCCTCATTTAGTTCAGTCTGTGGTGTCAAAGGTCACATTAGCAATTAAAGAGAAAACACTGAAGCAAAACATGCTCAGGTCAAAGTGTCTGAATCATTTTGGTCTCAAATGTTTATCAATTTTACTGATAGTCACTGTATGAATAATGTTTGGGTATAATATGTCAGTTTATTTTATTTTGCTATCCTCACTTACATAAATGAACTATAGTGTCCTGCACACACTAATAAAAAATTATATCAGGTGTCTGAATCATTTTTGGTTTGACTGTATATATATATATATATATATATATATATATATATATATATATATATATATATATGTATACACATACATACATACATATACACACACACACATCACCTGATTTATATAACATTCCTAAAAACATGGTAATTTTTTTTCTAGATGTTAGAATTTTGAACATGGCTTTATCCAATGTTCAGATTTCTGTTCTGGAAATGTATGCAATTGAGTGCATATTTAATTTAGATAATGCCTCATTTGCATTATTAAACATAACATTTCAGAAAACTTGTAACAAAATGTTAGTAATTCTTAATGAAATCAATCAACAGTGCTGGGTAGTAACTGATTACATGTAATCTAAATTACGTAATCAGATTTAAAAAAAATGAAGTACTTGTAATTAGATTATATTACGTTTTAAAATACTCATAATCAGACTACAGTTACTGTTTATTGATTACATGATTACAACTTTTTAGTCAGCTGAACCTCTTTGACTTTATATATTTACTTGAAGCATCCCCTGAGATTATAAATTAGCAAATTAGGTTAATAATAAAATTAAGACAATAATAATAATAAATAATAATAAAATTAAGTTCACTGCTCTCTGATGTCGGTTAATGGTCACATGACATGCAGGTAAACAAATAAAATGTTTTAATTTTTTAATAAGTGTTTTATTTTGATTTTTGATTTAAAAAATATTTATTCAAAATTTTTATGATTTACATAATTACTTAATAGCCTCTCATTGAACTCACGAAACCGTAGTCAGGGAAACCCTAATGAAATATAATAATTAATGCACTTCATGTTGTTGATAAAGAATGGAATATTTGTATTTTTATATCAATAAGGTGCAAGATTATCCTATTCAAATCAATGTGATAAACACGTTAGGTCAAAAGTAATCTAAAAGTAATCAAAAAGTAGTCAGATTACATTACCTTAAATGTGTAATGTTATGGATTACATCACCAGCTACAATTTTTGTCATGTAATTTGGAATCTATAACCGATTACAATTTGTAAGTAATCTACCCAGAACTGTCAATCAACTGGGGAAGTATATTGATATCTATTAGTTAATTTTTTACCCTATTCACCTGGGCTGTCTTAAAGAGACAGCTCACCCAAAAATGAAAATTCTCTCATCAAGATTTCCTAAAAATCTTTGTTTGTGCTTATCTGAACATCAGGGAAGTCATGAGGGAGAGTAAATGATGAGAGAATTTTCATTTTTGGGTGAACTACCCCTAGTCTTTGTTTCATATTAGGAAGAGACACAAAGCTTTGTAGGATACAATCCAGAACTTCCAGTTCTGCAGCGTCTGAGCCCTCACGTACTCTCTGAACTTCTCTCTCATGTGGTCGAATCGCTGTCGTGTTATTGGGACGCCTGTCGCAGGAAGCTGCTGCTGACACACACTACATACAAAGAGTTCAAATACAATCACACATTAACAGGGTTTCTGCAGGTTTTGTGAAGGTAAATTTAAGACATTTTTAAGACCTTTATAAGACCAATTAAAGAAAATTTAAGGAATAAACTGAAGGGAACATAGCACGTAAAAAATGTTCGTCTAAGCACACAATGAGTTGTATTAGTGACACTTCAAAGTTAAAAAAACATTTCCAACAGATCTCCATAATTTTTAAATTAATTTTACAAAAAATAGCTAAAAAGTTTGAGATAAGAAATCTTGTGAAAGTGATTTTATGATTAAAACAAGAACAAATATCTGCCAATGTGTTCATAAAAATCAACTTAATTCAAATGTAAGTAATTTTCATACCCAAGGACAGATATTTGCTCTTGTTTTAAGCATAAACTCACTTAATTTTGTTCAATTTCTCAGAAAACAAGACTTAATTTCTTCATTTTGCATGTCAAGTAAATGCGTCTTGATTTAAGGATGTTTAGATATTTGTACTGGAAAACAAAAATCCGTATTTTTTGCAGTGCATACAATTTAATTTTGCATAAATTTATGCAATTATGAAATCTGTTTTATTTATTTTTTATTTTAATTTTTCTGGACTCTGCTTTAATGGTTAAATTAAATTTTACTGACTTTCATTCATCTTCGGAACACAAAAGATATTAAATCGGAACGATTTCTGTCCCTCCATTGACAGACTAAGCAACTTCCACTTTGACACTTCAGAAAGTTCATAAAGAGATCCTAAAACATATGATCCATATGAATCGAGCGGATTAGTCCAAATTTTCTGAAGAGACTCGATGGCTTTATATGATGAAAGAAAGTCTTATGGGTTTGGAACGACATTAGGGTGAGTAAATGATGACAGAATTTTCATTTTTGGGTGAACTGTCCCTTTAAGTGAACTGACCTACTTTTGATTTATTCATCCAAAATTTGACAAATTCTGTGACATTCTGTATTATACAGTAAAATCCATTTTTATGACTGGATTCTGCAATTTGTCCACGTCAATCATAGGGCCTAATTTAATGCCATGATATTGAATTTGATCAAATTTAAGACATTAAGGCCTTAAATTGTGGAAGGTCAAATTAAGACTTAAGACTTTTTTAAAGACTTTTAAACCCTGATTAATGTTAAAGTCTCTCAGAAACGCAGCTGAAGCACACTCACTTGATGGCAGAGTTGAGCACCAGGATCTCGTCTCTCAGTCTCTGGGCCTCCTCGTGGAGCTGAGCTCTCTCCTGCTGCATCTTACTGATGTACTCGGCTGTCTTCTGCAGTGTGGTGGCCTTACTGATCTGAGAACGATGGGAACGAGAGTACGGAGCGCTAGGGTGAGGTGGAGGAAGATAGCAAACCCTATGAGACTGTATTAGTCTCGGTGTGTGTTCAATCTTAGTGAAGCTTACAAACTGCATCAGTCTGAAGTCTCATAATAAGTCTCTTCTATCTGAAGTAACTTCTGCATGCTTTAATAAGTACTTAAGAAAATAATATACTTTTATACTTAGAGGGACAGCTCACCCAAATATGAAAATTACACCATGATTTACTCACCCTCAAGTCATCCTAGGTGACTTTCTTCTTTCAGACGAATACAATTGGAGTTATATTAAAAAATATCCTGGCTAATCCGAGCTTTATAATGGGAGTGAATAGAGGATTTGATTTTGAAGCCCAAAAAAGGCCATCCATCCATGGCCGTCTGTCGGAAGCTAGTTATTTTAGTTTATAAAGTTTCAAAAAATGGATATTTTTCTTACCCAAACGCATGGCTTCACTTCAGAAGGCCTTTATATTAACCCCCCGAGCATGTGGATATCTTTTATGATGGATGGATGCACTTTTTTGGGCTTCAAAATCAAATTCTCAATTCACTCCCATTATAAAGCTTGGAAGAGCCAGGTCATTTTTTAATATAACTCCAATTGTATTCGTCTGAAAGAAGAATGTCATATACACCTAGGATGGCTTGAGGGCGAGTAAATCATGGGGTAATTTTTGGGTGAACTATCCCTTAAAGTGCGAACTGAATGTTTTCTGAAACTTAAAGGGATAGTTCACGTTAAAATGAAAATGAAGTCATAATTTACTCACCCTGATGTTGTTCTAATGCTCTAAGATTAATGCCCTTCTTTCTTTTTCGGACCACAAAAGGAGAATTTTTCACGCTCGTCCATATAATGGCAGTGTGGGCGGGACATTTTTTTATTTCTCCTTTTGTTGTCCATAAATGAAAAAAGGGCGTACAGCATTAGAACAACACCAGGGTCAGTAAATGATCACTTAATTATCATTTTAGGGTGAACTATCCCTTTAATTGCATGTTATTTACCTTTTTTTATGTACTTTTAAGATTTGAAGTGCACATAAGCACACTTCTTTTTCACAAGAGGAGACTGATGTAGTCACTGAGATGAGAGTTACCTTTATACTTGGCTGTGAGCTGAGAGTGGTCACCAGACTGTGAAGCGTGTCAAAGCCAAGCTTAATGTTGAACCGTCTCTTCTGCTCGGCAGAAATGTGTGTGATCCGTCGTGTGTCTGTCTGTGAAACAACACGACATGAGAAACACAACATAAACCGAGTGGTTATTAAACAAACATGTGCAGTGGGTGGATTTGTGTTTTTACTCTTGTGGACTCCATCTTGGCTTGTCCAGGTAACTCCTCTGGGTTTTTCTCCGGTGGATTTGTAGGTGACGTCTGCCCCATGTTTCCTGAAAAAGTAACTAAAAATACACAAGGAATTTCTATGGAAGCTTAATTCTGCCACAGAACAAATTTTTTAAAATAAATAAATAAATGAAGCTTCCATACATTTCATTACTTTTGAAATAAAACACAGAGTTATTATCTGTGATATTGAATGGCTGTAATGAAACTGTGTGACGAGATGCATTAAAACCACACAAATCAACACACCTGTTAAACTGGTCCTGTCACTCGCCTGCATTTGAACCGGGGAGAGTTTTTCCGTTTTGGGGATGAGAAGTGGCATTTGTTGCGTGAGCAGAGAGGAAATGGCGTTTCCCTGCGAGGTGCCGCCATGGCCTGACATGTGTAACGGTGACAGCGGTGCGATCGCAGTAAAGGCCCAGGGGGGATTGTGGGAAATATGTGATCCTCCACGACTGCTGCTTTTTGGCTGTTATGGAGGAAAAATGCATTCTTATCATCCAAGATATGAAGAGTAATGTGGATGACATCATGTTCTTGGTTATTCATTATTTATGTTTGCATTTTCAATATTCAAGACGTTTTTTGAGCATACTTGAGTTTACAAGAAAAAATACACTAACAGTCAATGTTTGAAATAAGTCTCTTCTGCTCACCAAGGCTGCATTTATTTGATTAAAAAAACAGTAAAAACAGTAATATTGTGAAATACACCGATCAGGCATAACATCATGACCTAATATTGTGTTGGTCCCCCTTTTGCTGCCAAAACAGCCCTGACCCGCCGAGGCATGGACTCCACTAGACCCCTGAAGGTGTGCTGTGGTATCTGGCACCAAGATGTTAGCAGCAGATCCTTTAAGTCCTGTAAGTTGCGAGGTGGGGCCTCCATGGATTGGACTTGTTTGTTCAGCACATCCCACAGATGCTCGATTGGATTGAGATCTGGGGAATTTGGAGGCCAAGTCAACACCTCAAACTCGTTGTTGTGCTCCTCAAACCATTCCAGAACCATTTTTGCTTTGTGGCAGGACACATTATCCTGCTGAAAGAGCCACAGCCACCAGGGAATACCGTTTCCATGAAAGGGTGTACATGGTCTGCAATAATGCTTAGGTAGGTGGTACGTGTCAAAGTAACATCCACATGGTTTCACAGCAGAACATTGCCCAAAGCATCACACTGCCTCCGCCGGCTTGCCTTCTTCCCATAGTGCATCCTGGTGCCATGTGTTCCCCAGGTAAGCCACGCACACGCACCCGGCCATCCACGTGATGTAAAAGAAAACGTGATTCATCAGACCAGGCCACCTTCTTCCATTGCTCCGTGGTCCAGTTCTGATGCTTACGTGCCACTGTTGGCACTTTCGGCGGTGGACAGGGGTCAGCATGGGCACCCTGACTGGTCTGCGGCTATGCCGCCCCATACGCAACAAACTGCGATGCACTGTGTATTCTGACACCTTTCTATCAGAACCAGCATTAACTTCTTGAGCAATTTGAGCTACAGTAGCTCGTCTGTTTGATCGGACCACACGGGCCAGCCTTCCCCACGTGCATCAATGAGCCTTGGCCGCCCATGACCCTGTCGCCGGTTCACCACTGTTCCTTCCTTGGAGCACTTTTGATAGATACTGACCACTGCAGACCGGGAACACCCCACAAGAGCTGCAGTTTTGGAGATGCTCTGACCCAGCCGTCTAGCCATCTAGTCGTCTGTGATGCAAAGCTAAATTTTCTGCATCAATCCTCCAGTCTCTCTTGTCTAAATGTCTGTCAGTGTGGTTGTATTACTGTGCTGTAAACATTTCATTCTGCTATCAGAAGAGCTTACCGGAGAGATGGGTGATGTTGGTCTGTGGCCTTTTAACCCCGTAGAAGGAGCATCAAAACTCAATGATGTTTTTCCTAGAGAGAAGGTATTAAAAAAAATGTTCCGGGTTACAATAAAACTTAATTATATCTACAGCATCTGTGACATGCTGCTAGACTACAAAAAATATAATTTAGACACATCCATCAGTTTATAAAAACAAACAAAAATACACTTGCAATTGAAGTCACAAAATTATACATGTTAAAAACAATAGTGTTATTTTAGTATTATTTAAATATATGATTATAGTATTCATTAATAATTAGGTTTTATTTTTATATTTTAGTTTTTTTATTTTATTTCTTGTTTTAGCTTTAGTAATTTTGGTAATTCAACCGAAACGTATTTTATTATATATATATATATATATATTAGTTAAAAATAGCAACACTGGTTAATATGAGCTTCAATTGTTTTAAACATGGGAAATTCTTTTAAACGTTCAGATGCTGACAACAAATTGAAAAAGCCAAGTAGGAAAAATGACAAATGAATCAAACATCTACATACGCTCTTGAGATCTGGAAGAAAGCAGATTGGCCAGGCAGCTCGTCTGAGTGGGCGGAGTTGTAGACAAAGTCATCACCCTGGGAACCAATTGGGCTCCTCCTGTCTTTTGTTTGTGCTTCCCCCTGCCAGTAGCCACGCCCACCTGCTGTGGCACAGAGAAGCAGTGAGAGAGGGCGGCTGAGGGCAGAGACGGGGTTGCCGTCATGGGCTGGTAACTCAAAGACATGCAGGTGGCAGGTGGAAACATCTCAGCAACGCTGGAGTATCCGTGCCCATGCTGGGCTTCCGATGGAAGGGTGGTCATGGCAGAGCCGGTGTGGGTGATAACTGTGGACGTGGCTGCCGTGCAGGTCCGTGATTGGCTGGATGAATATCTGTGTCTGTAGCAGGTTGGTGGGTAAGGACTTTCCTGAGCAATCGCACCGGGCATCTCAGTGTTTGTCATGCCCGTGGCGTGACCGCTGAACGACGTCTGCTGACTGTACGGGGCCATGCCAGACGAGAGGTTCAGAGAGTCATGGAAGTCACCCATGTATTCTGTGTGACCTTTGAACTTGGGATCTGAGGTTTCAGCACTGGGGTTGAAGGTCATGTCGGGGTTTATGGTCTGCCGAGGATAAGTAGGTCCAGGCAGGTTTACAGATGAGGAAGGCTGGGATAAGTTTTCAGCTGAGAGAGGAGGCTAAAAATGAAAACAAACAAATTATTTGACAAAGTTTGTGGCTTATAAATTTGGGGAAATGTATTCAATTTATGTAAAATCTCATGAGATTAATAGTTCAAAGCATGGTACACATTTCAAGATCAAAATGTTTCAATGAATAAATAAATGTAATACAGTTATTTATTTTTTTCATTTTTAAATTTAAACATAAATGTTGAAATTTATGCTTATAACTATGCTTATAACCATGTCAATAATATAATATAATATAATTAATATAATATAATAAGCATGGTTAAAAGAGTGGTACACATTTCAAAATTAAAATCTTGTCTTAATTGTGTAAATAAATAAATAAATAATATATATATATATATATATGCAATTTTTAATATCTTTATTTTATTTTATTTTTTTTTAAGATTTTAATGTTGAAATGTGTACCACTCTTTTACTACTTATATATCTATGGGCTTGAATTTCGGTGTGGATTGCACATAATTTACTCATTCCCGCAGATTTTGTGCTCACACCTCTCAGCACTAAATTGAGCTCTTTTTCGCTGCTTATTGCGCTTAAACAGTCAAACACACACAAAATAATGTCAGTGCCAGTCTTGGCGAATATTCACGTAAACACAGTCAGTTCTGTTTTAAGTGAACATAAACAGTTGAGAAAGAAAACACGTGTATCAGTATACTGGATCCGTGCGTCAGGTCTTAAAGTGACAGCAGCCTAATAAACCTGCTGCCAAATTATGAGATAATATTAAAGGGGTCATGAATTGAGAAATCAACTTTCCCTTGAGCTTTTGATATATAAAAGGTCATGGTAATATAAGAATATCCTGTAAGTTTCAGAGCTGAAAACTTCCTTGTTAGTCAAAGAAAAGCTTTTATTGACACCAGACCCAGCAAACGAGAGATCTCAGAATGTGCCAGGCTGTGACGTCAGAGTGTGGTGAAACACCGCCTTAACAGAAGAAGAAGAACGCCTGATTCTGTAGCCCCGCCCACCGACTCGTGCCTGACATGATAAATATCATAGGCCTACCTGGAGCTAAACCGGATCGAACTTCCAAGCAATAAACAAGCCGCATAAGCTTCATTCAGATTGCAATATTATGAATGCATGGATGAACTTCATTTTTAATGAATATCCAACTCACGTGGGGAAGACATTGCGCGTTTGTTCCTTCATTTCACCATGGATTCGTTTGTAAACAAGAGACTGGATTTGCAGACAGGATGAGATTACATGAATGAATGAAGCAACACACTTGTGTGAGTAAAAAATGTTTTTTTATATGTGATGGTATTGCATTGTTACAGATCGTTTGATATCTATTGATTATGTGTAAGTGTCTAACTGAACATAACTTAGCACGCTGTCACAGGCTGGAGAATCCTTTATTTGAGGTGTTGTGCTACGATTCGTGATCGCTGATCAGACTCAGACATGTAGCCTATGGGCCAGGGCTCGCAAAGCCCAACGTCCCGGGGCTATGTGTTTTCCTGACGGCTACCAAGTGTGTTGTTCACTCTCTCGACTTGATATTTGAAGGAAAAATGCAATCGCGGAAGTTTTGTTCATGCTTTGATTTGTCTGACTCTGCAGTGAGGCTTGTGTGTGTGTGTGTGTGTTAGTTGATGCACGGTTTGCGGTTATATCCACCGATCGGGTGGGCCAAGTAATAAAAAAATAACATTCCAATTAATTGCGGGTGGATGAGAGATAAATCATTGTGTTTGTTTGATAAAGACATTTTGCAAGCTGGGCGAATCATTCTGGTTGCCGTTTCCCCACACGCTTTCAAAACAATCCCTCACGTGTACTCACGCCGAAGCTCATTAAATATGCAAAGCTTATCCAATCGTAGCAGTGGGCGTTTACTTCCAAGTCTTCAGTGCGGCACGCCCATAAAAACCGAGCGTTCCAGGAGAGAGGCTCAAAACCAGGGTCAAAAATAGCCTATTACTTATTCATTATGATGTTTTTGAATGTAAAAACCACACAAACGTCATAAGTTGACCTCAGACAACAGTATATAAAAAAAAAAAAGCCAGTTCATGACACCTTTAAAAATATCAATATGGTATAATATTAAAAATATCTAGCCACAGTGGCTGGTGAGTAAAGAGTTAAATGTCAAGCCCTGTTTATATATATATATATATATATATATAAAATAGTATTAATCAGTTCACAAAAGTCATTTGTAGGATGAACAGATGAGGGAGTGTTTGAGAAAAACAGTCTTTTTTTTTACCATTTTTGGTGACATAAATGGTCTTTCACAAGACCAAAACCACTAGTGTTTTTTTTAAACTCTGAATCAGTGTGATACCTGTGTTAGCAGAGATCCTGTGTGTATCATCTGACTGGTGACCGCAGAGGAAGGAGTTGAAGGAAACGCCGCACTGGACGAACTCTCAAAGAAGCTGCAGTCTGAATAACCCACGTGCTCTGTCGGCTGCCCACGGAAACTCATGAAAATATCTATAAAGCAATGAGCATAAGGTTAATTCTGACTGTCTGCTAAAACAAGCTTCACTACTACTATTGCATATACTTAGGGCTAATGATCTGAACCACTACTGCATAGCAATGAGCTAAACACTAAACAAATCGCAAGCAAGACTCACATTTTCTTCAGAAATATCCACCTGAAAATGGCAACAAGAAGCTGAACCGACTAAAGTCTCCACAACATGAAAGTGTCCATGCAACATGGTTTGGTCTCACACAGTATATAAACTATTCCCCTAGACCTGCCAAACCCACATGCAACCAATCACAATGCCTGCTGGGAAAGGTATTTTCCACCTTGTATAATGTGGCCATTCAATACCAGACCTTAGTTTCTCACACGGTCACAACCGGGTCACATGCACGCTGCAGCCAGTCTTCAGTCTGTGTTGACATCTGTGGGAAACCTGGCAGTGCTACAATGAGTGAGACGGACAGACAGCATGTCCATGCCTCGTGACTGAGTCCTGCCAGCTGACCACAGCAGACACTGCCAAGAACATGACAGTCATAAGCGGGCACAACTGCTGAAGTCCATTAGAGAGGCCTTGATCCAGAAACTATCCAGATATCTGCGAGTGTGCGTCTATGATAATATCACAATAGTTGCTTTAACGATGTGGAAGCTGACATTATCGAGTATTAGACATTAGCCGATATACAGCAACACGATACATCATAATGAACATGTACGGTACTGTTGTATAAAATCAATGTCACGCGAGCAAGCGTGCTGTTTTTCCTGAATATCAGCAAAATAGAGGGTGTGCATTGACGTCAACGCCCCTCAGCCGGACTGAGTGGCAGAAGAGCTGCTTCATGACTGGATTTAACAGGGGAAACTGCGAAAACGCGAGTAAAACAAATGATTGTCAGTTTAAATTAAAGGTTGGACTCCATATAGTGTTCCTTACAACTTACCCAACATCCAGTGATCCATGGATATTGACATGCAGCCAGGAATCGTTCTTCTGGGAAGGCTTTCCACAAGGTTTAGGAGTGTGTTTATGGGAATTTTTGACCATTCTTCTAGAAGCACATTTGTGAGGTTGGGCACTGATGTTGGACGAGAAGGCCTGGCTCGCAGTCTCCGCTCTAATTCATCCCAAAGGAGTTCTATCGGGTTGAGGTCAGGACTCTGTGCAGGCCAAGTCAAGTCAAATTTTATTTCTATAGCACATTTAAAAGCAACAGAGTTACGCCAAAGTGCTGTACAGTAAGACAATGTGCATATAAAAAGAAAGCATAAAAAGAAACAAGGCAGATACAAAATATAAACACATTAGACCCGATACAATCCAAATAATAAATAAATATAAAAATCTACCAATATCGATCTAATCAAAAGCCAGAGAGAACAGATGAGATTTAAGAGCCGATTTAAAGCTGGCTAATGAAGGAGCAGACCTCACATTGAAGGGCAGACTGTTCCAGAGTTTAGGTGCTGCAGCAGAGAAGGCCCGACCACCCTTAGTTTTACAGCGAAAACGTGGGACAGTTAAAAGAAGCTGATTACAAGACCTTTGGGTTCTTTGCGGAGTGTAAGGAATCAGAAGGTCACATATGTATTTTGGTGCAACACCAGATAGAGCCTTGTACACAAAAACTGCAACTTTAAAATCGATTCTGAACTTAACAGGAAGCCAATGTAAAGTCGCTAAAATGGGAGAAATGTGATCTCTCTTTTTTGTGCCGGTAAGAAGTCTCGCTGCAGCATTTTGGACAATTTGCTGGCGAGAGATTGTAGTTTGAGGCAGGCCACAGTACAGGGAATTACAGTAGTCCAGACATTTATGTACTGTTTTAACAGTTATGAACTGTTTTAATTTTGCAATCGATCTCAAATGAAAGAAAGGTCAGTCAAGTTCCTCCACACCAAACTCGCTCATCCATGTCTTTATGGACCTTGCTTTGTGCACTGGTGCGCAGTCATGTTGGAACAGAAAGGGGCCGTTCCCAAACTGTTCCCACAAAGTTGGGAGCATGAAATTGTCCAAAATGTCTTGGTATGCTGAAGCATTAAGAGTTCCTTTCACTGGAACTAAGGGGCCAAGCCCAACCACTGAAAAACAACCCCACACCATAATCCCCCCTCCACCAAACTTCACACTTGGCACAATGCAGTCAGGCAAGTACCGTTCTCCTGGAAACCGCCAAACCCAGACTCGTCCATGGGATTGCCAGACAGAGAAGCGTGATTGGTCTCAATCGATTGCTCCTGGCTGCTCCTCGATCGATTGAATCTCTATTGGATATAATTCCTTGTTGTTTATACTGCTAAATATAACTTACTCAAAAACATATATTGTCTATTACTGCCTATCACTTTAAATCTGACATCGGTAGCTTTTAATCCAAATCACTATCACAACGCGTTAGCATTTCGCTAGCCTGTTAGACTGCCATCCGGGTCTCCTGTTTCTCTCTTGCGCGCCTTTTTCGAGTCCATCAAACAACTGTGGTGAGTTGGATTAGTCAACAAACACGGTAAGCCATGTCATCTTCTCCAAGTTATTGTCACTTGCACTGCCTGTTACATGATTAGCATTACCTTCTCTGTTGGCAAAGAGGGCTTCATATGTGATAAATGCAGGGAGATAGTAAAGCTGACAGAGAAGATTTCAGAATTAGAGACACGCATCCAGACTTTATCTGAGAGTAGTGAGAATGTAAAAGCTTTAGACACTGCTTTGGATGCGAATAGCTTAGTGAACTCTGTACACTGTTCGGTTCAGGCAGTAGAGCCCGTGCAGCAGGGCAACTGGGTGACTGTGAGACGGCACAGTCGCGGATCAAAAAACCACTCTTCCGTTCCGATTAGAACATCAAACAGGTTCTCCCCACTCAGTGATGCACCCACTGAGAATCCTGTTGAAAGTGCCCTAGTTATTGGCGATTCTATTACACGGAACGTGAAAATAGAGACACCAGCCACCATAGTCACATGTTTACCGGGAGCCAGAGCGCCTGACATCAAAGCAAATTTAAAAGTGCTGGCTAATGCTAATCGTAAATTCTCTAAGATTATTATTCACGTCGGCACAAATGATGTTCGACTTCGCCAGTCGGAGATCACCAAAATTAACATTAAAGAGGTGTGTGAACTCGCAAGTACGATGGCAGATGACGTTTTTTGCTCTGGTCCCCTCCCCGTTAGAAGGAGTGATGAGATACTTAGCAGACTATCATCACTCAATGGCTGGTTGTCTAAGTGGTGTCCGCAGAATAACATAGGGTTCATAGACAATTGGAAAAGCTTTTGGGGCAGACCTGATCTGTTGAAAAAAGATGGCATCCATCCTTCCTGGGATGGTGCCACTCTTCTCTCTAGTAATTTGGCACATAGTCTTAGAGCTAAACCTTGACTAACTGGGGCCCAGGTCAGGAAGCAGACGGACTGGCTTACCCGACCGCCTGCTAGCTGTCTCACGTCACAGAAGTCAGATAAATCCCAGCACATAGAGACTCTTTCACCTAGATATTATCACATAGAGACTGTGTCTGTTCCCCGATTTAATAAATACAAAAAAACATCAAAACTATTCAACGGTAAAAATGTAATTGATGTCCAAAAAATAAATAAGATATAATACAGATGAACAAACGATAAAGCTTGGGCTGCTGAATATTCGATCCCTTTCCTCAAAAGCACTTATTGTTAATGATATGATTACAGATCATAACCTAGATGTGCTGTGTTTGACAGAAACCTGGCTAAAACCTGACGATTACATTACTTTAAATGAGTCCACCCCCCAAGATTATTGTTATAAACACGAGCCGCGTCTGAAAGGTAAAGGGGGAGGGGTTGCTGTAATTTATAATATCTTCGGTATTACTCAGAAGTCTAGTTTCAAATATAATTCCTTTGAAGTTTTGGTGCTTTATGTAACGTTATGTAGTATAAATGATAAATCCCGTTTGACATTTGTGCTGGCTACTGTATACAGGCCACCAGGACACAATACAGACTTTATCGAAGAATTTGCTGATTTCCTATCAGAGTTAGTACTGGCTGCAGATAAAGTACTAATTGTTGGTGATTTTAATATCCATGTAGACAATGAAAAAGACGCATTGGGATTGGCATTTAGAGACATTCTAAACTCTATTGGAGTTATGCAACACGTGTCAGGACCCACTCATCGCCGTAATCATACTTTAGACCTAATATTGTCACATGGAATAAATGTTGATGCCGTTGAAATTCTGCAGCAGAGCGATGGCATCTCAGATCATTATCTAGTATCATGTATACTTAATGTAGCAAAGGCTGCAAAATCGTCCCGTTGTTTCAAATATGGCAGGACTACCACCGCTGCCACTAAAGATTGTTTTGTAAATTAACTTCCTGATCAGTTTCATCTCCTCAGCATCCCAGATAGCCTAGAGGAACTCGATGTTGCAACAGAAACTATTGACTCTCTCTTTTCCAGCACTTTAGACACTGTTGCTCCTCTGCACTTAAAGAAGATTAAAGAAAATAGTCCAACGCCGTGGTACAACGAGCACACTCGAGCCCTTAAAACAGCAGCCAGAAAAATGGAGCGCAGCTGGAAAAAAAAAAAAACTGGAAGTTTTTCGGATTTCGTGGAAAGAGAGCATGATTGCGTACAGAAAGGCCCTAAAAATTGCTAGATCTGCTTATTTCCCGACTCTCTTAGAAGAAAACAAACACAACCCTAGGTATTTATTTGAAACAGTGGCTAAATTAACAAGAAATAAAGCCTCAACTTCTGATGTTTGTAAACAGCACAGCAGTAATGACTTTATGAACTTCTTTACGTGCAAGATTGATAATATTAGGAAGAAAATTATAACTATGCAACCATCTACTACAGTATCACATCAGACAGTGCATTGTAGTGTCACTGAGGAAAAATTACACTCATTCACTGCTATAGGAGAAGAATTTGCTAAACTCGTTAAATCATCAAAATCAACAACATGTATGCTCGACCCTATACCGACTAAACTACTAAAAGAGATGCTTCCAGAGGTCATAGATCCTCTTCTTAAAATCATTAATTCATCCTTGTCATTAGGATATGTACCGAAAACTTTTAAGTTAGCTATTATTAAACCACTTATTAAAAAAACGCAAATTGATCCTACAGAATTAGTCAATTACAGGCCAACCTCAAATCTACCCTTTCTGTCAAAAATACTAGAAAAGGCAGTGTCCTCACAACTACGCTCTTTTTTAGAAAGAAACGGTATCTGTGAGGATTTCCAGTCAGGATTTAGACCGTATCATAGTACTGAGACTGCTCTCATCAGAGTTACAAATGATTTACTCTCATCATCCGATCGTGGTTGTATCTCTCTGTTAGTGTTACTCGATCTTAGCGCTGCATTCGATACTATCGACCACAACATTCTTTTGAATAAACTCGAAAATTATGTTGGCATTAGTGGAATTTCATTGGCATGGTTTAAATCATACTTATCTGACCGTTTCAGTTTGTAGCAGTAAATGAAGAGATGTCACACCGATCACAAGTTCAGTATGGAGTACCGCAGGGCTCAGTGCTAGGACCGTTGCTTTTCACCCTGTACATGCTACCACTGGGAGATATCATTAGGAAGCATGGCGTTAATTTTCATTGTTATGCTGACGATACTCAGCTCTATATTTCTTCACGCCCTGACGAAACTTACCAATTCACAAGATTAACGGAATGCATAACTGATATAAAAAATTGGATGACTATTAATTTTCTGCAACTTAATTCAGAAAAAACAGAATTTTTAATTATTGGACAAAAAAACTCCACAAGTAGTAACATAGAATACTGTCTAACACTCGATGGCTGCTCTGTCAAGTCCTCGTCGTCAGTTAGGAACCTGGGTGTGCTCTTTAATACCAATCTCTCATTTGAAAGCCACGTTTCTAGCATCTGTAAAACTGCATTCTACCATCTTAAAAATATATCTAAATTACGGCACATGCTTTCAATGCAAAATGCTGAACAGTTAGTTCATGCGTTCATGACCTCAAGGCTAGATTATTGTAATGCTCTACTGGGTGGTTGCCCTGCACGCTTAATAAATAAGCTGTAGCTGGTCCAAAACGCAGCAGCTCGAGTTCTTACTAGAACCAGGAAGTATGACCATATTAGCCCGGTTCTGTCAACACTGCACTGGCTCCCTATTAAACATCGTATAAATTTAAAAATCTTGCTAATTACTTACAAAGCACTAAATGGTTTAGCTCCCCAGTACTTGAGTGAGCTCTTAACGCATTATACTCCATCACTTCTATTGCGGTCTCAAAATTCTGGCCAGTTGATAATACCTAGAATATCAAAATCAACTGCAGGCGGTCGATCCTTTTCCTATTTAGCACCTAAACTCTGGAACAGTCTTCCTAGCATTGTTCGGGAAGCAGACACACTCTGTCAGTTTAAATCTAGACTAAAAACACATCTCTTTACTATGGCATACACATAGAACATTATCAATTTATATTATTCAAATCAGTTAAATGATTGTTTTAGGCTGCATTAACTAGGTCAGCCGGAACCGGGAACACTTCCCATAACACCTGATGTACTCGTTACGTCATAAGAAGAATGGCATCTACTCTAATGTTAGTCTCTCTGTTTATCCCGAGGTTTACTGCAGTTGGCCGGATCCGGGCCGTATCCAGACCAGATGGTGGACCTGCGCCTGGACATGACGACCGCATCCCTGAAGTGTCTGTAGAGACCGTGTCAATTAAACTCCCCCCTGTAAATGCCGCATCGACACGACATCCTCATTAAACCCGTCTCCGGCGTGACGACTCCAATCTTTAGAATAATCTTACGAATATCTTTCGATCTAATATGACTTCAGACCTGTAATGTTGCCAGAATCATAATCATACACTATTTGTTCGTTGGCTAGAGGAGAACTGGCACCCCGACTGAGCCTGGTTTCTCCCAAGGTTTTTTTCTCCATTCTGGCCCTGAAGGAGTTTGGGTTCCTTGCCACCGTCACCTTTGGCTTTTGGCTTGCTCAGTTGGGGACACTAAAATTTCAACTATTACTGATCTGCCCGCATTGACACTATATGATAAGTGAAATGAGCTAGATGACATCACCGTTTTCTCCAGAGCGGCTGTACAGCCGAATCAAATTCTGTTGCATTATTTTCCTGTTAACACTGTGAAGCTGCTTTGAAACAATCGCCATTGTAAAAAGCGCTATATAAATAAAGGTGACTTGACTTGACTTGACTTGATTAGTCACTCCAGAGAACACGTCTCCACTGCTCTAGAGTCCAGTGGCGGCGTGCTTTACCCCACTGCATCCCACGCTTTGCATTGCACTTGGTGATGTAAGGCTTGGATGAGCTGCTCGGCCATGGAAACCCATTCCATGAAGCTCTCTACACACTGTTCTTGAGCTAATCTGAAGGCCACAGAAGTTTGGAGGTCTGTAGCTATTGACTCTGCAGAAAGTTGGCGACTTCTGTGCACTGTGACCCTCAGCATGCGCTGACCCCGCTCTGTGATTTTATGTGGCCTACCACTTCATGGCTGAGTTGCTGTTGTTCCCAATTGCTTCCACTTTGTTATAATACCACTAACAGTTGAGCGTGGAATATTTAGTAGTGAGGAAATTTCACGAATGGACTTACTGCACAGGTGGCAACCTATCACGGTACCACGCTTGAGTTCACTGAGCTCCTGAGAGCGACCCATTCTTTCACAAATGTTTGTAGAAGCGTCTGCATGCCTAGTGCTTGATTTATACACCTGTGGCCATGGAAGTGATTGAACACCCCAATACTTTTGGCAATATAGTGTATATATATCGTCATTTCGTCCAGCCCTAAAACTTGTATAGTTTTTGTCAGTGCTTATTTAAAAACATCCAGTCATGCAGAATATACGATGGTAAATATTTAACTAATGAGTTGTCGATACAATATATAACAATACAATATATAGGGTATGATTTTACCCCAAAATTCAGCATATTGACAGAAAACGATAACTGCAAATCACGTTGTTTCTGTGAATTGCAGCGATCCTTTATTTCTCTTTTCTGTAGCTTTCGGCAGTCTGTAAAAATATACCTCAGATTTCTTGTCAAATCTATTTGTCCAGTCAATCTCAAAGCTCTTTCCCATTTTTAGATGTGTTTTATGCTGAAAACCAATGCTGCCACTCAGTCTTTTTGCCACTCAATGGGTGTAACCGCAGTCACGTGATCGCAGTCGCAGTGACGTCACGTGCATACCCTCTATTGTAAATGTCATATTGATTTTATACAACAGTTCAACAAACAAGAAGTTCATATTTTAAGTTTAGACACAATATTGCCTGCTTTCGCCAATTAAAATAGTTCCAAATAAAGCCGTAACAGAACCGCTGTGCGTCTCTGAGTAACACACGGTGATGTTATGTTCCTGAATGAATCAGCATTTTTTTTTATTAATCAATGATTCAATGATTTATTTATATGGAGTCACTTGCTTTGCTCCTGGATGAACCAGCATCTGAACGAATCAGTTGAACGAATGATTCAACGACTAACTCATTAAAGACAGTGACTTGCTAAAACTTGTTTTTTTTTTCTTTTTTTTAAATTATTTAATATTTCAATACTCAAAATGTAATTTTTAAATCATTAATCCCATAGCATTAAAACACACAGCAGAATATCGTCTAATTGTTATCGACAAAATTTGTTTATTTTGAGCAACTGTCTTGACAGCACATTAGGGCTGTGTAACGTCACAATCGGAATTAAATTAGCATATGAGCACATTCAATTTCCAAAATTACAAAAGGATGCAATTTAAAGTCGTTATTTAACATTCTCATCTGTGTGCAAAAGATGTTCGCCAATCAGAACAATTCCTTCTGATGTGTTTGAACACTGAAACACTGCATTAAAAGTAAATACATCTGCCAAAACTGCATTTAAAATCGGTCAAAAAAAAGCCCTACTGTACATTATCCCGTATAGTGTAGTGTACACTTTACACTGACATAAGATAAATTCGTACATGAATGATAGGGAACTGAATGCAGTTGCCCTAAAGTAAACTCATCCCTCCTATTCAGGGCTGATCACATCCTGTCTGACTTCCACTCTTCAGTCATTGACTCTTTCACCTCTAAATGACCCTGTCACAGATGAGGAAATCCCAGCAATCCCACAAGGGGTTAAACTCATGCATTGTCCCCTAGACGCCCCGAAAGTGAAGCACAGACGTCGATGTGGATCACTAAATCTTGCACAACTTTTGAACTTCCCTATATACGGTATCCAATAGTACTCATCAATTTCTACAACAAATCTGTAATTGTTTTTTTTTGCATTTTTGCAAAATTTTGTTGCATTTCGAATTAATACAAATTATTTTAATTAGTTTACTACGGAGCCCCTAACGGGACATGGTGAAGGAAAAAAATATGAGATGGTAGAAAAAATAATTTTTTCCATTATTATTTTATTGTCTTTTGCAATTATGTCTCTTGCATTCTCTCGCAAATGTTTTGCATTTCCCAGAGAAACTTTGTTTCTTGTTTGTTTATATTTTTTCCATCACCATGTCCCTTTAGGGGATGCGTACTTTATTTATTATATATGTTTATAAATATTAAAATCACTGAATATTTTAAAAATCATTAAAAAAAATATTATATATGATATATTTGATATATTTAGTTACTATATTCAGTTTATATTTAATTCTATTTCTTATTAACATTCAAACTACAGATAAAATGTATTGTTCATAAATATGCATTAATTTACTAATATTTTAAAAAAAAAATGTATTGAGTTATTTAATTACATAGTTTATATATGTTTATAAATATTAATAAATTAATTAATATTAAAAATAATTTCAAAAATGTATTACCAAAAATATATTATATGATATTATTATTATTAGGCCTATATGATATGATATATGATTGATATATGATATAATATGGATACAGTGCATCCAGAAAGTATTCACAGCACTTCACTTTTTCCACATTTTGTTCTGTTACAGCCTTATTCCAAAATGGATTAAATTTATTATTTTTTTCCTCAATTCTACAAACACAATGACAACGTGAAAGATGTTTGTTTGAAATATTTGCAAATTTATAAAAAATAAAAAATGAAAAAAATCACATGTACATAAGTATTCACAGCCTTTGACATGACACTTAAAATTGAGCTCAGGTGCTCCTGTTTCCACTGATCACCCTTGAGATGTTTCTACAATTTGATTGGAGTCCACCTGTGGTAAATTCAGTTGATTGGACATAATTTGGAAAGGCACACACCTGTCTATATAAGGTCCCACAGTTAACAATGCTCCACCAATCAGGCCTGTATGGGAGAGTGGCCAGACGGCACATGATAGCCCGCCTGGAGTTTGCCAAAATGCACCTGAAGGACTCTCAGACCATGAGAAACAAAATTCTCTGATCTGATGAAACAAAGATTGAACTCTTTGGCCTGAATGGCAAGCGTCATATCTGGAGGAAACCAGGCACCATTGATCACCTGGCCAATACCATCCCTACAGTGAAGCGTGGTGGTGGCAGCATCATGCTGTGGGGATGTTTTTCAGCGGCAGGAACTGGGAGACTAGTCAGGATCGAGGGAAAGATGAATGCAGCAATGTACAGAGACATCCTTGATGAAAAACTGCTCCAGAGCGCTCTGGACCTCAGACTGGGGCGAAGGTTCATCTTCCAACAGGACAACAACCCTAAGCACACAGCCAAGATAACAAAGGAATGGCTACGGGACAACTCTGTGAATGTCCTTGAGTGGCTCAGCCAGAGCCCAGACTTGAACCCGATTGAACATCTCTGGAGAGATCTGAAAATGGCTGTGCACTGACGCTCCCCATCCAACCTGATGGAGCTTGAGAGGTCCTGCAAAGAAGAATGGGAGAAACTGCCCAAAAATAGGTGTGCCAAGCTTGTAGCATCATACTCAAAAAGACTGGAGGCTGTAATTGGTGCCAAAGGAGCTTCAACAAAGTATCGAGCAAAGGCTGTGAATACTTATGTACATGTGATTTTTTTCCTTTTTTATTTTTAATAAATTTAGAAAGATTTTAAACAAACTTCTTTCACGTTGTCATTATGGGGTATTGTTTGTAGAATTGAGGAAAAAAATAATGAATTTAATCCATTTTGAAATAAGGCTGTAAGTGAAGTGCTGCGAATACTTTCCAGGTGCATTATATATATATATATATACACATATATACAGCTCTGGAAAAAATTAAGAGACCACTTAACATTGATTTCTATATATTACTATATTACAATGTGATTGAATATATTACTATATTCAATTTATATTTAATTATATTTTTTACTAACAGATAAAACATTTTTTTCATAAATATTAATCAGTTAACATTAAACAATGATTGAATTTCTTACATTTATTTATAAATATTAATCAAAAATTAATATTGAAAATTATATTATATATAGTATTTAATTAAATTATATATTCTGTTTAATTATATTTTTCATTAAAATTCATGAATATTAATTAATACATACATTAATACAAAAAAATTATACTTAATTATATTAATGGCTATATTTAATTTGAATTATATTTCTTATTAGCATTCTATGACTCAATTAAGTTAGAGTTATAAAGCTTAGCAATGTCAGTATAATAAAGACTGATATATGAAGTTCATTAAACTCACCTGGTATGTCCATCAGGTCATCCAAGCTGGGCTGCAGCGGTGTCAAACCAGGCTGGATCATATCTGCATTACTGGTGTACACTGAGACGACAGGAGTACAACCAGCTGTAAGGATGTGTGTGTGTGTGTGTGTAGCACTGCTCTATTTGGAGGAGCTTGTGCATTTATTCTTTTAACAAGTTCCTTGTTTTAGGGTGTGGTCCTTCCTGAATGCATTTTATAAACTCATGTGACCAAATTCTCCATCGCTAAAATCCCTCATTTATGACATCCCAAATTAAAACACTTTAAGGCAGGGCAAACATATATATATATATACACAGTCAAACCAAAATGTATTCAGACACCTTCAACATTTTCTTACATCACAGTTTATTTGCTAAAATGGTAATAAAATATGACAAGAACTATGTCAGAACAAATTCATCTTGATAATGTCCGATAACTTTGATAGAAAGGGATGTAATGGATTACAATCAACCAATCAGCTGTTAAATTTAAGAACACAATGAGATAATAACAATTTAGCTCAACCAATGACCAAGCAATGCCTCATTTAGTTCAGTCTGTGGTGTCAAAGGTCGCATTAGCAATTAAAGAGAAAACACTGAAGCAAAACATGCTCAGGTCAAAGTGTCTGAATCATTTTGGTCCCAAATGTTTATCAACTTTACTGATAGTCACTGTATGAAGAATGTTTGGGTATAATATGTCAGTTTATTTTATTTTGCTATCCTCACTTACATAAATGAACTACAGTGTCCTGCACACACTAATAAAAAATTATGACTGTATGTTATGATATTGTTAAATCAGCCAAATATCCTTGGTTTACTCACCCTCAAGCCATTACACTTTCTGCGTACGTTGAATACGGAAGGTGGTCCGCCAGAAGCTAGATATTTAAGTTTTAAATATTTTTTCATTTCTTCGCTTCAGAAAGCCTTTATTAACCCCCCGGAGCTGTGTAGAGTACATTTATTATAGATGGATACACTTTTTTAAACTTCAAACTCAATGGACCCCGTCACTGCCATTATAAAGCTTGGAAGAGCCAGGAAGTTTATTAATATAACTCCGATTGTGTTCATCAGAAAGACGAAAGTCATATACACCTAGGATGGCTTGACGGTGAGTAAATCATGGGATAATTTTTAATTTTAAAGTGAACTAATCCTTTAAACTTGTGTGATCACACATATTTCAAAACTGGCACAATAGCTATGTTTCCATCCATCTGCGCACTTTGGGATATTGCATAAAAAAACCCGCCAAGATTTCCATACATTCTAAAAACGTGCATTAAAAAAACGTATGCGCTCAATTGAGCCGGATACATTTTATATTCAATCAGAAGACATGTGCATAAACTATGATAGAAACACATTTTACCGCATAGATCCCTCGATGCACAACAAGAAACTCATGTGACTTTGCCTGTGATTGGATAACTGGACTAACCAGCGGACCAATGGCGTCGCAGCATTTTAAATGTTGGTTTGGTGGCTCTGAAACGCAAAGTCTGTGATCAGAATGATTTGGTTTAATTCCTCCAGAAGCGTCTCACACGATTGCGCTCCCAAACACCAGCATCCCAACGCAAGAGAACATGACAGCGTTTATTGAGTTTCGTCTGACGCTCTGAGACGACACTCATTTATGATGGAGGGAAAAGAGCCAGATTGAAGCAACTTCCATTTTTATTACAGATATTTTACACCAATTTCCCAGGAAGTGATGATTTTGTTCTCTTGAACACGTGAGATGGAAACGCTGCTTTATTCACAAATGTTTAATGCCATATACGCCAGTTAAATTCGCAACTTTGGATGGAAACACAGCTAATGTGATTGATTAGCCATGCACCAATAACTTTTGGCATCAATGATGTTAACCCTGGCACAATGCATCTTGACAGGCCAAGTTTGATAATACACACGAATGCTACGGGTTCGGAATGACATGAGGGTGAATAAATGATATCTGGGTGAACGATCCCTTTATGGACTCACTGTTTTGCCGGTCTCCCATCCAGGGACTGGGTTTCTGGGTCATGGTGAACAGTGTGTCTGAGATGTCTGACAGGAAGCAATCCAAGTCAAACATGTGGACTTCCTCTGATGCCGTCTCGGGCTCTGGGTAGATCTGACTAGTCCATTTCTCCAGTCCAGTTCTGCTGATGGGACTCTGTGGAGAGGACACATGATTTGAGGAATCAATCGGGTCGGGAGGATGAAGGCTGCAGGATGAAGATCACATTAAAGTTAGTTAAAATACTTAATGCTAGAGGTCACATTACTAACACTAAGTAAGGGCAATAGTAATATTAATGCTTGATTTAGCACAGAACAATTTGTCCAATATAAATGAACTATTTATATAAGTCCATTTGTTAAAAATCCTGTCAAGAAATTAAATAGAGTCCAACTTTACAGACACATACTGAGCAAGAAACGAGAAGGAATATGAGACGCAGAGAACAATCATCTTAAAATCATCATGAAAGGCATTTGCAACGCATTATTAAAAGAAATGTACGGCAGGACTTGATTTTCATCCATTGGGAATATTGATTAATCAATTAATTAGTTGACTTGTTATTTTAGAGGGACTGTAGCAAAACAAACATACTGTCACAGTCAGAAAATACAGAAATAATAACAATAATAATAATAAAGTAAATAGAAATGCACAATAAATAAATAAATAAATAAAACACCATAAAATGATAACATAAAAATATTAGTGCTGTCAAATCGATTAATCGTGATTAAATCGCATCCAAAATAAAAGTTTGTGTTTATATAATATGTGTGTGTACTGTGTATAATTATTATGTATATATAAATACAGACACATGCATGTATATATTAAAGAAATATTTGCATGTATATAAATGTATGTAATTTATATATAAATATAACACATTTTTCTTAAATATATACATGTATGTGAGTGTATTTATTTATACATAATAATTATACACAGTACACACACATATTATATAAACACAAACTTTTATTTTGGATGCGATTAATCACGATTAATCGATTTGACAGCACTAAAAATATACAAGTAAATTAAAACAGAACAAGGTATCCAATAATATTCATGTTCAGTTGACAACATGAAATCAACCATAATTATTGTGGTTATTATTATTATTATTAAGATTATTATATTATTATTAAAATTATCATGTTTCTTATTTTTCATAATTATCTGTGCATATTATTTATTTTAATTCATGTGCCCTCGTAATCTTTAATTAAACACAGTCCAGCAGGGTTATTATCGTTAACTAAAAATAAAACAAAAAAAGCTTAAACATTTTATTTTAGCTATTTGCCAAGGCAACATGTATCATTTTCATTTAGTAACACAAAATTTTTTTTTGAAAAAATAAAAACTATAACAATAAAAACTACATAAAAAATAATAAAATGACAAAAACACAACAAAATTACTAAAACTTTTACAAAGAAAATGAATATTAACAAAAACTATAATACTAAAATAACACTTTCCTACAGAAACCTGTACCTGTAATTAGCAAATGATTATGATCCAATTATCCAATCAATTCCCCACGGACAAAATCAAGCCCTGCCCTAACAATAAAAACAACTAAAATAAACTAAAACTTAATAAAAATTATATAGGCATATTTATTAAAAAAACTAAAAAAAAAAAAACTAATACAAATGCCAAAAACACAACAAAATTACTAAAACTTTTACTAAAAATAGTATTAATATTAACTATATTAATATTCCTCCAGCAAATAAGCAAATGATTACGATCCAATTATCCAATCAATTCCCCACGGATAAAATCAAGCCCCGCCCCGCCTTTCACTCGGATATACGTCACAATAGGGAAGAAAAGACGAGCACAATTCACGTTTCATGCCAACTTTACCCAAAGACCCCCTGGCCTATTATTAATTATTTCAGAAGCGGTGCAAGTTTTACATTTTGAAGTTTTTTTTTCCATTAGAAAATCTTCTTGCACTGATGAAGCATTCACAATAAAACCAGAAACATGTATTATGAAAGCAAATTGCTGATTTAATGTTGACTTAAATCAGTTACACACATGCACACAAACACTAGATTCTACTCACGGATTTTATTGGGAAAATCCCATGTGCATCTGTTATACCTGGAGAGCTGCTGTCTTGCTGATTTTTCCACTGACACTCGGCACGGGCTGCATATTTATAGGAATACCCACAATCAGACGGCAGCGTCAATGATTGCGTCTTTCCTGAAAACTACCTACGTTCTGTTTTCCACTTTCTTTTTTCTTACGCACAAAGGTGGCAAATTATAGTATTGCTGCTGGAGTGTGTTTGCGAGCAGAAATGAAGTGTGTGTACGTGGACCAGCAGTTTAAGGCAAATGTGTAAAAGACAGGAACCCCTGCCCGATCCCATTATGTTTTCATCATTTCTCCAGCTTTTTTCCCCAGGTTTCTCCGTATCATTGAAGGCGAGCGGTTCTTTTGTTCCTGACCCAGTTCCCGCTGTCACACTCACATGTGGAGGCCGAGGGCAAACTCGCTGCCTCCTACTGGCCCGCTGACACACTGCACCTCAACACCAGACGCTGCCGGGGAAACAGGGACATGCCCACTTCCTGTCTAAGCAACAGGCATACAAACACAGCTCCATAGAGATGAATGGTGAAAGACTAAAATCAGCAAACGGGGAACGTTCACTGAACTTTGGCTAACATTCTGGCACGGTTCTCTCAAAAGCCGCTTTCCCCCCATTGGGCTGAATGGTTCTAAGAACAGTAAGGAACTGTTACAGTTTTATTTCCGCTTGAGCTTGGTTTGGCACGGCATGATTACAAACCGTCAGGTCTTGACATTAACACCTGCTAACCCGCCAAATGCGTGTGTATTTCAGCAGTGGCGTGTAACGCAGTCACTCCTACTAGTCACTTTAGCGGGTTGAATTTTATACAAACCCGATTCCAAAAAAGTTGGGACACTGTGCAAATTGTGAATAAAAAAGGAATGCAATAATTTACAAATCTCATAAACTTATATTTTATTCACAATAGAATATAGATAACATATCAAATGTTGAAAGTGAAACATTTTGAAGTGTCATGCCAAATATTGGCTCATTTTGGATTTCATGAGAGCTACACATTCCAAAAAAGTTGGGACAGGTAGCAATAAGAGGCCGGAAAAGTTAAATGTACATATAAGGAACAGCTGGAGGACCAATTTGCAACTTATTAGGTCAATTGGCAACATGATTGGGTATAAAAAGAGCCTCTCAGAGTGGCAGTGTCTCTCAGAAGTCAAGATGGGCAGAGGATCACCAATTCCCCCAATGCTGCGGCGAAAAATAGTGGAGCAATATCAGAAAGGAGTTTCTCAGAGAAAAATTGCAAAGAGTTTGAAGTTATCATCATCTACAGTGCATAATATCATCCAAAGATTCAGAGAATCTGGAACAATCTCTGTGCGTAAGGGTCAAGGCCGGAAAACCATACTGGACGCCCGTGATCTTCGGGCCCTTAGACGGCACTGCATCACATACAGGAATGCTACTGTAATGGAAATCACAACATGGGCTCAGGAATACTTCCAGAAAACATTGTCGGTGAACACAATCCACCGTGCCATTCACCGTTGCCGGCTAAAACTCTATAGGTCAAAAAAGAAGCCATATCTAAACATGATCCAGAAGCGCAGGCGTTTTCTCTGGGCCAAGGCTCATTTAAAATGGACTGTGGCAAAGTGGAAAACTGTTCTGTGGTCAGACGAATCAAAATTTGAAGTTCTTTTTGGAAAACTGGGACGCCATGTCATCCGGACTAAAGAAGACAAGGACAACCCAAGTTGTTATCAGCGCTCAGTTCAGAAGCCTGCATCTCTGATGGTATGGGGTTGCATGAGTGCGTGTGGCATGGGCAGCTTACACATCTGGAAAGGCACCATCAATGCTGAAAGGTATATCCAAGTTCTAGAACAACATATGCTCCCATCCAGACGTCGTCTCTTTCAGGGAAGACCTTGCATTTTCCAACATGACAATGCCAGACCACATACTGCATCAATTACAACATCATGGCTGCGTAGAAGAAGGATCCGGGTACTGAAATGGCCAGCCTGCAGTCCAGATCTTTCACCCATAGAAAACATTTGGCGCATCATAAAGAGGAAGATGCGACAGAAGACCTAAGACAGTTGAGCAACTAGAAGCCTGTATTAGACAAGAATGGGACAACATTCCTATTCCTAAACTTGAGCAACTTGTCTCCTCAGTCCCCAGACGTTTGCAGACTGTTATAAAAAGAAGAGGGGATGCCACACAGTGGTAAACATGGCCTTGTCCCAACTTTTTTGAGATGTTGATGCCATGAAATTTAAAATCAACTTATTTTTCCCTTAAAATGATACATTTTCTCAGTTTAAACATTTGATATGTCATCTATGTTGTATTCTGAATAAAATATTGAAATTTGAAACTTCCACATTGCATTCTGTTTTTATTCACAATTTGTACAGTGTCCCAACTTTTTTGGAATCGGGTTTGTATATAATATATACATTTTTCAGTTGTAGTCTTCTGAAAGGTATCTGAAATAATAAACAAAGTGCAATTGATTTTTCGATACATATTGACACTGAAATATCTGAAACGCTTCTAATACTCATTTTCCGCAGGATGCACGATACCAGCATCTCTTTCTCTCTCTCTCATCTCTCCGACAGCGAGTGACACACAAACCCGCCTCCCCTCACTCACTCATTTGCTCCGGATGAATATTGTTGGTGTTACAGGGCTTGAATTTCGCCGTGGGATTGCACATATTGCACATAATTTGACTCATTCCTGCAGATTTTGTGCTACAACACCCAAAGTGCGGCACATAAAGCCACCTCTCAGCACTAATTTGAGGTTTTTTTCGCTGCTTATTGTGCTTAAACAGTCAAATACACACAAAATAATGTCAGTGCCGGTCTTGTTGAGTATTCACATGAACACAGTCAGTTCTGTTTAAGTGAAGGTAAAGAGTTGAGAAAGAAAACGCATGTGTAACAGTATATTGGATCCGTGCGTCAGGTCTTAAAGTGACAGCAGCCTAATAAACCTGCTGCCAAATTATGAGACAATATTAAAAATATCTATATGGCAGTTTTCCCCCATGGTATCGATGTCAAAATTGTGGCTAGTGAAATTGCTGAATGGCTAATAACTTCACGAGCCACAGTGGCTGGTGAGCAAAAAAGCAAAAATCCCTGCAAACCGTTCTCGACTTCTCGGCCCGGAATTCGAACTGTGCTGGTAGAATGCGTGTAGTGACATCGCCACTCAGGATTGGTCACTTCTCTGTTGCTACCAGTTTCTCTGTAGCTAGCTAAGCATGTTAATTGAGCAATGTAAACAAGTCAAATCACACCACAAGCACTCAGGATCATTTGTGGTAATGATATTTCAGCACTATATCCTCTAGTAGTTTTATCCAAAGCCAAACGCGCTCAATCAAGCCCTTTCAGCTCACATTAACGGAGCTTAACGCTCAAACACAACCCCCTGATGTCATCGTCCATCGCAATGTTTCACTGTAGACATCGTCTGATACCAATTTGGTAGACATCGCCCAACCCTAGAAATATCCGATCATCCTCCATAATGCGGTCGCCATTTACATCTCATATCGTCTGTAAACGCTTGCTTTACCAAGGCAACATCTGACCCATCTGTATTACATTCCAAATGGAAGAGTTAAGCAACAAGAACGATTTGGCCCTACAGTGGAAAAGCAGCTCAAGTTACAACATTAACACAAAAAATGTTAGTCTAACATTTTTAAAATGGCACTACTTGTTAGGTTAGGGTTAGAGAACATTCAAAAGTAACGTATTTTTCATAATGCAATGAATGTTTCCTTAACGTTCATATAACTGAGAATTTTTTTTAACACATTTAAAAAACTGGACATTTTGAACATTCAGAAATAATGTTTTCATAACTTCGGCAAAACATTTTTAGAACGTTTTTGTTAGCTGGGAAGTAAAAATAATTTCAATATTAATTGAAATTAACTCAAGCATCATTACGCCAGTCTTCAGTGTCACATGATCCTTCAGAAATCATTCTAATGTGATGATTTGCTACTCAAGAAATGTTAAAATCAGAGGATCTGTGATGAATAGAGAGTTCAAAAGAACAGCATTTATTTGAAATAAAAATAATTTGAAACGTTACAAATGTCTTTACTGTCACTTTTGATCAATGTAATGCATCTTTGCTGAATAAAAGTATTAATTAATTTTTTTTTTTTTTTTAAATCGGACTGACCCCAGACTTTTGAACTGTACTGTATGTTGGAAATACCTTAGTACAGTATACAAACATAACAGCCATTCAATACCATGGCATGTACATCAAAGTACCGTGGTACAGTACTATCTGGAAGCGTCAGCACTTTTATTTGTAAACAGTGACTCAAATCATCAATCAAATTCATATTTACAAAGCAGCACATGAATAAAAACGCATTTAAAAGAAGTGCTGTGGATTCACATCTTGCTGTATGTGGGTCAGATTTGATTAACGCTGTTAAAGTCTGAATGTGCGTTTCTTTGACGGCCTCATTGAACACAAGGGAAGATTAGCACTTTAGCCACTAAAAGTAATCAAATGACTAATTTTTCACCCATATGAGGGGCTGTGACGCATATAAACATGTGCATTTGCGTTTACTCACATGGATGTTCTTTTTAATTTTTCGGCCTGCTGAGGGAAGCAAAACCTGAGAGGCGACTATTAATAGAAATGCACCGTGCAAACATGACCTGCACCGCTAACCTACTAAAGTAAACGCTACGCTACTCTACCAGATCAATGATTTACACTAGACCACCATCACAGCTGCGTTACGGCCCATAGACATGGAAGAGACCTTCAAAAATGTACCCAATAGCAGAAGAAATCACAGGTGTGATTGGGCTGTGAAACAGTGTGCGCACCTGCAGAAGTGTTATGAACTTTAAAGGGGTCATGATATCATTATTTTAATATGTTCCTTGAGGTTGATTTAGGATGTTAATAAAGTTTTTTGCACAAAAACAAATATACACTATATTGCCAAACGTTTTGGGACGTCTGCCTTTACATGCACATGAACTTTAATGACATCCCATCCCGTAGGGTTTAATATGGAGTTGGCCCACCCTTTGCAGCTATAACAGCTTCAACTCTTCTGGGACGGCTTTCTACAAGGTTTAGGAGTGTGTTTATGGGAATTTTTGACCGTTCTTCTAGAAGCGCATTTGTTAAGTCTGTTGGACGAGAAGGCCTGGCTTGCAGTCTCCGCTCTAATTCATCCCAAAGGTGTTCTATCGGGTTGAGGTCAGGACTCTGTGCAGGCCAGTCAAGTTCCTCCACACCAAACTCACTCATCCATGTCTTTATGGACCTTGCTTTGTGCACTGATGCGCAGTCGTGTTGGAACAGGAAGGGGCCGTCCCCAAACTGTTCCCACAAAGTTGGGAGCATGAAATTGTCCGAAATGTCTTGGTATGCTGAAGCATTAAGAGTTCCTTTCACTGGAACTAAGGGGCCAAGCCCAACCCCTGAAAAACACCCCCACACCATAATCCCCCCTCCACCAAACTTTACTCTTGGCACAATGCAGTCAGGCAAGTACCGTTCTCCTGGCAACCGCCAAACCCAGACTCGTCCATGGGATTGCCAGACAGAGAAGCGTGATTGGTCACTCCAGAGAACACGTCTCCACTGCTCTAGAGTCCAGTGGCGGCGTGCTTTACCCCACTGCATCCCATGCTTTGCATTGCACTTGGTGATGTAAGGCTTGGATGAGCTGCTCGGCCATTAAAACCCTATCCATGAAGCTCTCTACGCACTGTTCTTGAGCTCATCTGAAGGCCACAGAAGTTTGGAGGTCTGTATCTATTGACTCTGCAGAAAGTTGGCGACTTCTGTGCACTGTGACCCTCAGCTCTGTGATTTTACGTGGCCTACCACTTCGTGGCTGAGTTGCTGTTGTTCCCAATTGCTTCCACTTTGTTCTAATACCACAAACAGTTGAGCGTGGAATATTTAGTAGTGAGGAAATTTCACGAATGGACTTATTGCACAGGTGGCAACCTATCACAGTACCACGCTTGAGTTCACTGAGCTCCTGAGAGCGACCCATTCTTTCACAAATGTTTGTAGAAGCGTCTGCATGCCTAGTGCTTGATTTATACACCTTTGGCCATGGAAGTGATTGGAACACCTGAATTCAATGATTTGGAGGGGTGTACCAATACTTTTGGCAATTTAGTGTATATGCAGCAAAAAAAAATATTTTCATCCTTCATTCTGACTGAAATGATCTGTCTTTAAGGCACGGCTCCTTTAAGGCTTGTCAGTAAACGCCCACTGTCATGATTGTCTAATGTCATTGCATAGGAAACTGTATAAACGCCCTCTCATAAAGCTTCTGCCAGATCCAATACTGTTGGCTGCTTCCTCTGTCAACTTGTAACTCTCCATTATACTATGCCTCATCTCCAGTCAAATGCTCTGAACAAACATATAATCGTCCGACGTGATCCAGGGCACTACTGAAATACCCCATCCACTTCTTTCCGACTCTGGGATCTGCTGAAGTCTATACAGAGACTCAAACCATCTGTTTAAACTGGACGATCAAAGCGAACGTTCTTTCACTCTTCCATTTGTCCTGTTGTCGGCAGACTCAAGCACGCCAGACACTGAACACACATCTATGTACTGTATCAGCGTAGACAGCGTCAGTCATTATATCGGCTTCGGTTAGCTTTTGACAAGACGCTCACATCCAGTGCAGGCAAATGTCAGCCATTAAACGACTGAACGCCAGTGGGCGGGGCCTATGGTGTGATGATGTATATCTATTGGTCGATGTCTTGCTCTGGAGGTGGGCATATGCAAATGTATTTGCCAGTGTGATGTCACATATCCCGCAATATCCAAACGAACTGTTTCTGGAGCTTGATTAAACAAATGCTTTGTTTATAATGAGGACATTCTAAGCTCTGAAACTTGCAGGAGGTTTTAAAGGAACAAAGACCTCTTATATGTCAAAAACTCAAAGCAAATTTTATTTCTAATGTCATGACCCCTTTAAAATATAATCAGAACATGATTCATTTTGGTTAAACCCTCCAAAACAGTCATAATGACCCCTCACATCGCTTAATACAGGATTCCTGTCCATTTTTTCAATTCATGTATAAGGGTCACTCAAACATCCTTACAAATGATTACTGGATAAGAATGTTTTTGAAATAATTTACAGTATTTCGAGTGAATACATTTAAGTGATTACATTTATTAGTGAACAAATGTCTCTAATAATATTTCTAATAATGTCTCTCTCTAATAATATTCCATGCTTACAGGTTTTACTCTACATCTAACTCTACCTGGCTAATTAAAATTTATCAAAAATTCACTTAGAATTAGAAATCATAGTTTTAAAATTCCCTGATATTTCCAGGTTTTCCATGACCATGGGAAACCTGTTTATTATATTTAAACACCATTTGGTACTTAGTTTAATCAAAGTGACTTGACTGTACTGTATTTGGACTTATCTTAAAGGGATAGTTAACCCAAAAATGAAAATCTTGTTTCGAACCTCTTTGACATTTGCACGACTGGTTGACACCAGACGCAACTGCAAAACGAGACTACTGCAAGTTCCTGTGATCTTACCTTCTGTAGCATGGACAGCAGATCTTTGTTCTTCTGAAGCTATAAAATAAAATAAAATAAAATAAAATAAATCAGAAATAGCAGTGCTTTACGATCCTAATTAAGATTACAAATCAGAACTGGCCTTACAATGCTGGATCTTATCTTATCTTAGTGATGGGTCAAAACCTGAGAATTTTTTGGGTGACTGGGATCAAAGATTTTAATGGCCCTTCCTGTGAATACTGAACTTTGGGTTCTTGACCCAAAGTTGCTCCTAGAGTTTTGCAACAGAGTGGGAAAAAAATTGTGTTATATTACTAGCTCTGGTCTGGTACCTTCAGAAACACAATCACATTACATATTTTGTATTAAAAGCTCATTTCAGGAAGTAATGGGTGCATTTCAGAAATCTCTTAAACCTTGTTGTGAAGATGTCTATATGAGGTCAGTCATTTTATATTGGGATTATTGAAGTGATAAATCGATATATCATCCAGAATGAAAAAAATCAAACCATATTTGTACCAAATTCTACTAAGGGTTTTCTGTTGTCAAATACTTTAGTGAATATTAAGTAAATATTGTGTACAAAATGACTATTTATTTAATTTTATATACATCTCACATGCTGTATTATATATTTTGGCATTAAATATTGGTCATTTTGGTAATTTTTTTCTTTTTATGACTGGACCTCTGATTATAGGATGAACCGGTATACCGTCCAGCACTATATCATACACAATTGACCCATTATATTTGGTCAGTTACTCACTCTTTTCTTATAGTAAATCCTCCATTTGTGATATTCTTTTATCACCACCTCTATCCGTCTCTTCCAGTAGCTTCCCTCCAGAACAATCGCCTGGAAACGGCATAAATAAACAAACTATGACATGTGCCAAACATTAAAATCTTCTCTTTTACTCTGAAATGCATTTATGGATTCAGGTCTGTCCTTGAGATCGGACTCACCTCAGGTTTGCCGTGGGCATCCGCCTCCGAACCCTCCAGCGGCGTGACAAACCCACACACAGGGTTCTTCCTTTTCTCCACATCTAAAGCAATTTAACGTCAAATTTCAATTTTGTAGTTCCTTATGCACTTTTATAATTATTGGTCCACTGGTACCACCACATTACTTTGTAAGGGCAGGGACAAACACAGACCAAGTACTTCACAATACACAAGGTTTCAAGGCAGCTTTATAGAAAAACATGATGTTAATGTTATAATATCTTCATGGTTTATAGTTGCATTTAGCAGATTAGAGCTGGGTGATAATTAGGGCTGCCCTCGACTAAAGATTTTTGTAGTCGACTAGTAGCCGTTCATTTAAGCGATTAGTCGACGTTTATATTAATAAGCCATAAATCATAATAATGAGCCTTTAATTCCCTATATATAATACATAGCCTAATCAGCACTTAAATGCATGCATAAAACTTGCAACAGCACACCGAAAACATAATGATTTATGAATGTGTCGTGAAAAAAAAGGAGGCTGTTTAAACATTTTAAAGGGGTGGTTGATTGCCCCTTTTTACAAGATGTAAAATAAGTCTCTGATGTCCCCAGAGTGAAGTTTTAGCTCAAAATACCCCACAGATCATTTTTTATAGCATGTTAAAATTGTCACTTTTTGAGGGTGAGCAAAAACATGCCGTTTTTGTGTGTCCCTTTAAATGCAAATGAGCTGCTGCTCATGGGGCGGAGCTTCAAGAGCTCATGTTAGCAGCTCTGATTAGCTCATGCAGACAGGCAATGAAACTGTTCAGCCTTTTATGTTCAAACCGGAGTCGGACAATGATGGAGAGACTCAAGAAGAAGTGACAACATGTAGAATGAAACAGGACGTTTCTGAAGGGTTAGTTGATGAATTTATGAGTTAACTATCTTCAAGTCATTGATTAGCATATTCTGTCATGATAATCTCACCCCCTTTGTTGCGTGTTCCCAGGGGCGGGTTTATGTAAATTTCAGGGTTAGTGATGTCACTAACCCATGAAGAAGCTCGTTTGCTGTAGTCCTTAAAAAGCGATTTCTTTAAAAGAAAATATCTCCCTTTGCTTTGAACTTTGAGCGTCGCAACTTTGCAGATGTTGTTTATGCTCAAACAGCAACACTACACACTAACTAAAGTTTAAAAAGTGAAATCATAATCAACCACCCCTTTAATGATTTATTGATATTGTTTTCTGTGTTTTGGGCTGCAGAGATGAAGTCGACGATGCTGACCCGTCATATCCGCAGTGGACACGCTTATGCACGTTTCATAAGGATTACATAATCTGAGAATATTTATTTTCCACTTGAATTGGTTCATTTAAAAGTAAGCATTTCAAGCGTTATATATATAGATTTATCATGTTTTGTGACGCTCAAGTTCACTGAGACCGAAACGGCAGAAAGCGCATCCTGATTGTTTTCATTATTTTACAAAAGCACAACGTTTTGTTGTAATTGTGAGTTTACAGAAATGAAAGTAGGCCTTTTACAGTTTGCATTACTCCTGTATGCCCAAAAATGATGGATTATTTGAAGTTAAATGTGAGTGATCGCACTGGCGTCTGTATGACAGCAAGCGCGCTCTCCTCACAAACACAGATATGCGCCTAATAATAGCGCACATTTATCTAGGTTAACATTAGTATTGCTACTACTTACATGTTTCAAGTGATAAGCCATATTTGAGGTTGATGAATGATGGGCGAATGTTTGGATTTCCTGCCAGTCAAAGCCTGCGAGATTTCGCCACTTCCTGTGGAGTTTTTTTCCTGCGACTAAAGGACTAATAAAGTTCTGGCCGACTAAGCCTCTTCTAGTTGACTAACGGTTCGTCGACTATTAGGAGGCAGCCCTAGCGATAATATAGTTTCAGAAGACGCAAGCTGTTGAGATTTGCTATATAGTATATAATCGCCCTACACGAGCATACTGTATATATTAGGGATGGACGATATATCGGCCACCATATCGGTATAGGCAGATATATGTTCATTTATGTTATCGTTATCAGCCCGATAAAAAAAAAATGGCCGATATATTAAAGCCGATAAATAACGTATTATTTCCTTCCGCTGAGACACTTCAGATGCGCACTGTTCATCATGATGGGTTTGAATTGCTTGAAATATGATTGGAATAACTTCAAAAAAGGAAAATACAGTTCAAGTCTGTCATATCAGCTACATAGAATTATAATGAGAACATCATAATTTTGTGCTTGGGACATGGATTTTAATGGTGAGACTTTTGTTTTTGTAATCAGGCTTTCAAAAATTATATAAAAATTTGGATTTAGATTTACCAGCCAATATATCGGTTAGCGGCTTTCAAATATAAAGAATTATCGGTTTTGGCCAAAGTTTTCATATCGGTGCATCCCTAGTATACATGCGAATAAAGCTGGACATACTTATTTATCCAAATTTTTATAAAGAGCATGACGAAAAATCAGGCAGTTGAGATTTGTTATGTAATATATATCACTTTAAGTGAGTAAACTGTATGTAATATGCAGATAAAGTTGGATATAATATATATATATAGAGAGAGCTGTGCAATAATACAGTTTACATTTTGCAATGATATAAACAATCACACAGCTGAGATTTGCTATAAAGCGAACACATACTGAAGGATGTTTTACCAAATCAACAGTTCTGAGAAACACTTTTACATGTGAAATGATGTGAACTGTGAGTAACTAAGTAAATAAAGACTAGAAATGAGATTAAGAGACTCACATTGAATGAACCAGGCCCTCCAAATGCCATTATTCAGCCGGATTTTATCCCTCCACAACAACCTCAGACCTTTGAAAGACTTCCACTTTGGCGACACAATCTTCCCACTGAGAAGAAACACAACCATCAATGCAATCAATCAACACATTCGATGCAATTTTATTTGTACGCTGCACCATAATGCTAGCCTAGTAAATATAAACAACATTAATGAACTGAAATGTGCAATAAAAGACATATGGGTCTTGATGATTTTGCAGAACAATGGCGAAATCTTCCCTTTTCACCCCGCTGGCTCTGTATTAACATGCTTTTTCTATCCAACATTGTTTGCAGTCGGAATAATTTCATCAGTCAAATGCGGCGACACAGTTGCCCATTATCTGACGACACTTTACACCATTTACCGACGGCTCTAGCGCACTTAATCTCTAAAAACAAGAGGCAAGTGAACTAAGAGTGTTGTGTTCACTCTGTTGCTAAGAGTCCTGTGAGAATGATTGCTAAAATGCTGGATATGGCTTGAAGCCTGCCAGATAAACAACACTGATAGGATGTCATTGAGCTGAAAGAAGTAAAATAAAATATATGTTCCTCCTTCCTGTATATGCCCTTTCTAGGAAACACCTAAGTGCAGACGTGTAGTAAAACAACAAGTGCAAAATATTTACTTTTTAAAACTTTATTGTCAGCCGAAACACATTTGACCTAAAATATTTGAATTCCCCCTGAGATTTTAAGTTAATACTTCAATAATTAAACAACGCTTTCACATGTTCACGGTTCTCTGATGCCGGTTAAATGTCACATGAAATGTTGGTAAACAAATAAAATATATCTTTTTTTTAATTTCTTAATTTTTACTGTTCACTTTTATGATTTAATTAATCTAATTAACCCACACAAACCCCTACATCAGTTTGAGAAACCCTGCTCTACATAAAAAAAGGAAAGAAAATGGTAAACAACTAGATTTTTTATTTTTTATTTTCATGTTTGCATGCAAAACACTAGGGTGGCATTGTTTAATATACACCGATCAGGCATAACATTATGACCTAATATTGTGTTGGCCTGACCCGTCGAGGCATGGACTCCACTAGACCCCTGAAGGTGTGCTGTGGTATCTGCCACCAAGATGTTAGCAGCAGATCCTTTAAGTCCTGTAAGTTGCGAGGTGGGGCCTCCATGGATCGGACTTGTTTGTTCAGCACATCCCACAGATGCTCGATTGGATTGAGATCTGGGGAATTTGGAGGCCAAGTCAACACCTCAAAATTAGTTGTTGTGCTCCTCAAACCATTCCTGAACCATTTTTGCTTTGTGGCAGGGCGCATTATCCTGCTGAAAGAGGCCACCAGGGAATACCGTTTCCATGAAAGGGTGTACATGGTCTCAACAATGCTTAGGTAGGTGGTACGTGTCAAAGTAACATCCACATGGATGGCAGGACACAAGGTTTCCCAGCAGAACATTGCCCAAAGCATCACACTGCCTCCGCCGGCTTGCCTTCTTCCCATAGTGCATCCTGGTGCCATGTGTTCCCCAGGTAAGCCACGCACACGAACCCGGCCATCCACGTGATGTAAACGAAAACGTGATTCATCAGACCAGGCCACCTTCTTCCATTGCTCCGTGGTCCAGTTCTGATTCTCACGTGCTTTCGGCGGTGGACAGAGGTCAGCATGGGCACCCTGACTGGTCTGCGGCTATGCAGCCCCATACGCAACAAACTGAGATGCACTGTGTATTCTGACACCTTTCTATCAGAACCAGCATTAACTTCTTGAGCAATTTGAGCTACAGTAGCTCGTCTGTTTGATCGGACCACACGGGCCAGCCTTCGCTCCCCACGTGCATCAATGAGCCTTGGCCGCCCATGACCCTGTCACCGGTTCACCACTGTTCCTTCCTTGGAGCACTTTTGATAGATACTGACCACTGCAGACCGGGAACACCCCACAAGAGCTGCAGTTTTGGAGATGCTCTGACCCAGTCGTCTAGCCATCACAATCTGGCCCTTGTCAAACTCGCTCAAATCCTTACGCTTGGCCATTTTTCCTGCTTCTAACACATCAACTTTGAGGACAAAATGTTCACTTGCTGCCTAATATATCCCACCCACTAACAGGTGCCGTGATGAAGAGATAATCAGTTATTCACTTCACCACAGTGTATAGGGTTAGAGGTAGGGATGCACGATATATCGGCCCCCATATCGGTATCAGCCAATATATATTCATTTTTAATGTTATCGTTATCGGCCCGATAAGAAAATTTGGCCGATATATATTAAAGCCGATAAACAATGGATTATTTCCTTCAGCTGAGACACTTCAGATGCGGTGCATCCCTAGTTAGAGGTTTGTGCAAAACCTTAACCCTAAATATGATCAATATAGTGATGCTTGACTTATCAATTACTATAGCACGAATGATACCAGAGAATATTCAGACAGTGTTTTTATGGCGCAATATCTGTATCTCACTGTCCAATAACAACAGTCATAATGCTAGTCATATGTGCTGATATGAGTAGATGTTTTTTGATAGCCTTCCTAAGCTGACATGATTTCTCGTTTCATTTGACGTCAGGTCATTGGCATGTCATAAATTGCTACTACTGACTCACGGCCAAAGTCATACTGACATTGCATCACAATATATTTCTAACAGCTAGTGTGTAGAAGTTTCTCTAGGCTTTTTGACAAAGTCTGTCTGGTGCTGTCATTAGCATATGGAAACAGCAAAGAATAATTCATGTTTTAAGTAAATGCAATGCTGCAAAACCTTAAAGATAAGTCTTTAAATTTAAGGAAATGCTTTATTTGGGCTTTTAACGGCCCAATACAGTACATGCAAACCTAAAAAAGGTTTAAAGCAGGATCGCCTAAATAAATGTCTCAATATACTGTAGTAAATAAGACATTAAATATTCTGGTCAGAGGTGAGACAGCTAAAAAAAACACAGCTCTGTCTGTGTGTTGCATCAAGAAAATCTGCGTATGCTTTGGTTTCTCTACCCTCGTTATTCTGTAACTCTCACCTCGTTTGTCTTCCAACTCCTATCAAAGTCCAGATGAGGTTTTTTTTTAACTCAGTCAAGGATTTCACAGCTGTTTCGAAAGCAAGACTGAATTTAGAAGAGTTCAGTCTCTCTCACACCTACCTTTCTTTCTTACTGTGTTACTTACTTTCTTTCTTTCTGTTTCTTACTGTGGTGAGATTGCATTAAAAATTAAAAAATATATTATAAATACCATTAAAACCTTTTTTCATTCACTTATTTTCACATTAGCATTACATAATTCCCAACTTTCAGTGATATTTATTGCAAGCCTGCACTATAATAACTTTAATTGTCATGATTATTATTATTATTATGTCATGAATAATCATGACAATTAAAGTTATTATAGTTGCAGGCTTGCAATAAATATCACTGAAAGCAGATTAATTGGGTCATTCCATGTCAGATCAACCAAATTTCGGAAAGTTCCCCAGCACAAATTTTTGATTTTGTTAGTATTTTTTTCTGAAGAAAGACAAACATAAATAGTGATGAAAGCCAAAATATTAAATGTCACAGATGCATATTTACTGAGTAATTCACCGTTTTGTAGAGGAGGGTCAAAATGACAATTTTCACCTGAGATTTGGAGCCAAATTACAGGAGTTAAAAATGACTTTAGAAAGATTGCATCCCAATATCTCTGGGATTGACCCATATAAGGCGTTAAAAATTAAGATTTTAGAGTTACAGGCACATAAACTTTGGAAAAACAATATTTATGGCACTCAGGTTTATTCTATGCAATTGTGTTGATAGATACATTGCTAGTTTCAACATTATTTGTTGTTCAGATATGCCTCTTTAAAAGAACGAAGTATCAGCTGTATGCATTGCAAAGTGACCCACATTTGGTTTTTGGCCACTGAAAATGTGTACAATTTACTCATGGAGCCGCATTAAGATCTCCATATCTCTGGGACTGAACCATACTGGGCCTTTAAAATGAAGATACCAAAAGAAATGTTTGTTAAGAATCAAAATATAAAAGGATATTAACAGATATTTTAATACTACTTGAGTTACAGGCTTACAAACTTGGGGCAAAAAAAACTCAAAAAGTGCTTTTCCTCATTTTTAAACGGTCACCGTTGGCTTATAGTGCAACAAAGATTGCTAAATTAAACAGATTTTACTAACAGACCTACCAATCTCTGTGTAAACATAAAATAATGATGCTGCCATCTTTCTAAAGTCATTTTTACACCCTTGTAATTTGGCTCCAAATCTCAGGTGAAAACCTACCTCTACAAAACAGTGGATTACTCAGTAAATATACATCTGTGACATTTAATATTTTGGCTTTCTTCTTCATTTATGTATTTCTTTCACCAGAAACAAAATTATCAAAAACAAAATGTTTAGCCGGGGACCTCTGGTTGAGTTGACACGGAATGACCCCATAATGTTTTCATTTACAAATAGTTTAACATGTAAACATTACAGTGAGGCAAATTTCACTTAAAGGTGCAGTGTAGTATTTATCAGGATCTATTGACAGAAATGCAATATAATATACATAACTATGTTTTCAGTGGAGTATAAAGACCTTACATAATGTACTGTTATGTTTTTATTACCTTAGAAAGAGCCATTTCTATCTACACACACCGTGGGTCCCCTTACAGTGAAGTCGCCATTTTGCGCAGCCATGTTTCTACAGTAGCCCTAAACGGACAAACTTCTCTACAGAGCGCTAGCTACTCTCTTCTCTCTCTGGCGACGACATCTTTGTCCTGTGTCGGCCACCGTAGCTTCTCTATGTGCTTCGAAAGGTAGGGGTGAGCGGTGTGTTATTGCAATTCACAACCTCACCGCTAGATGCTGCTAAAATTCACACACTGCACCTTTAAATGGTAAATTATATGTACTTTAATGGTTATACATCTTGTTAACATTGCAGTGAGGTAGAAGATCAACTGTATTCAATTCTCTGCAAGAGTTTTATAGTAATATATGTATTGCAGTGAGGTAAAATTTAAGTTAAATTGTAATTTAACTGCAGTTTAGATGTTTTGTAACAATATAAACACTCCAATCAGGTGAATTTCACTTAAAATATTAATTATATGTGCAGTTTTACAGTTATGTCAACATTGCAGTGACGTATAAGTTCAAATGTATCTGTAACGGTTTTATAGTAATATAATATATTGCAGTGAGGTAAAATCTAAGTTAAAATGAAATTTAACTGCAGTTTAGATGTTTTTTAACAATATAAACACTCCAATCAGGTGAATTTCACTCAAAATATCAATTACACGTGCTGTTTTACAGTTAGCCTATGTAAACATTGCAGTGACGTATAAGTTCAAATTTAACTCTAATGGTTTTATAGTAATATATGTATTGCAGTAAGGTAAAGTTTAAGTTAAATTGTAATTTAACTGCAGTTTAGATGTTTTGTAACCATATAAACACTGACATCAGGTGAATTTCACTTAAAATATCAATTATATGCAGTTTTACAGTTATGTCAACATTGCAGTATAAGTTCAACTGTAGTAATTTATATTAACGGTAGTATTGTAGTGAGGTAAAATTTAAGGTAAATGGTAATTTAACTGCAGTTTAGATGTTTTGTAACAATATAAACACTGACATCAGGTGAATTTCACTTAAAATATCAGTTATGCGCTGTTTTACAGTTAGCCTATGTAAACATTGCAGTGACGTATAAGTTCAAATTTAACTCTAATGGTTTTATAGTAATATATGTATTGCAGTAAGGTAAAGTTTAAGTTAAATTGTAATTTAACTGCAGTTTAGATGTTTTGTAACAATATAAACACAGCAATCAGCGGGATTTCTCTTAAAATATCAGTTATATGCGCTGTTTTACAGTTAGCCTATGTAAACATTGCCATGACAGTTCAACTGTAGTAATTTAACTTTAATTGTTTTAGTGTAATGTATTGCAGTGAGGTATTTGTACTTAGTAGTAAGGTAATTTTGAGTGAAATGGTTTGTTTTACCTGTAAGCCAGTGTCATGCATTCAAACAGGCGCGTGAGAGTGGGGTCGATGCTCAACCGTCGAGATCTTAATGGCCCGAAACTGTAGGTCTGGCAGCCTGGTTTAGTTACAGTGTCATAATTATCATAATTATAAAGAGCTGCGCTTCTCCTCCGGACTGAGTCGCTGTGTGGCGAGGACACCATGAAATGCCCGCTGTGGATCACCTGAGTCCGCCGGACTGACCCGAGTCCCGCTCCGGCGTCCACACTGGGCAAGTGGTCATCCGGATCCGAATCGGACTCCGAATCCGGTCCGATCTGGTTGGGCTCTGCAGTTTCTGAGTACTCTGCCTTTGCCATCTCAGCGGATCTAGTGTTATTCTCTCCTAGCAGTTCACTGAGAAAAACGCCATCTGATTGAGGAGGTGCGCGCACTACTCTCTGCTCCACTACATACTTAGTACGCAACAGTGCGGGTCAAAGATCAAGCGTGACAGAATGATAAAAACGCACTGATTAAAACTCTGCATTGAGCTGCTTCAAACACTCTGAGGCAGTTTAAACTCGCGCACACTTATGTAAGAGTTGATCTAAGTCCCAGCCATCTGCTGTTGCATCATGTTAGTATATTAGCTGCTATTATTAGTAAGAGTCTATTTGATCAGTAAATATGTCCTAGTAGAGGTGCGTTCACGCTGTCGTAATGACCGTAATTACGAGATTTCAACTTGTAAAAAGCATTCACGTACCTTTTTATTTAATGCAAAAAAATATACAGAAATTTGTACATGTATATACAACTCACAACAAGTAGAAAACAACATACATAAGAATATGTAAAGTAAAGTAGGTCATGCCAGGGGTAAAATTACAACAATTTAAAGTAAGTAAAAAGATGAGTCACAGATTCTTTGGCATTGCCACAAAATTCTCAACGAAAGTTTTCAACTCCTTGACAGGGTAAATTCTGTGTAAAATTTTATAGGATACCTCTCTAATTTTATTATTAATAAAAAACATATTTGTTATTGACCATACTCTTTTCCAGTTAATATTTTCATATTTAGTAGACCAAAACACTGTTGAACAAGGCAAATAGTTTGTTTTTAAAGTATTTCTAATATATTTGTTACTGCATTTATCTAATATTATATTAATATCCCCAATAAATATTGTATCACTACAAAAACTGGTTTGCATTCACGTACTTGTAGTCATCTCGAAATTACAGGAATTACGACATGGCATAAATTCTGATCGTTATTTATTTTAGTAAATTTGCACTTTGTGCGTCTTAAAAACAGGTCTGTCTAGTAAAACAGATGTGTTTATTGTTATATTTATTTTAATAAATATTATTTATTTTTTTAAAATTATACAACTTGCATAAATAATGTATATATTTTATTTTATAAATAAAATATTTTTAATGCAAAAAAATGGTAACTTTTTATACCTAATGCATTATCACAAAAGGTAAAATAATTATAAATTCATAAATAATTAATACATTCCATAAAATAAAAACAAATACAATGAAACAGACATATTATGTGAAATGTAAATATTTTCTTGCATGGTTGATCTATATTTATTTTAATAATATTATATTATTATTTTAATATTAATTAATGTTAATAGCTCTTTTAAAACTAATATATTTGATTTCACAAAAATAACTCATACAAAAAATAGAAACAATCTGAATAAAACAAGTGAAATCAACTTGAGTAAAAAAAAATATAATATAATAATAATACTTTGTGCATCTTTTTTTTATATACAGCATATTTAATAAAACAGATCTGTGTATTGTTATATTTATTTTAAGAAATATTAATAAAATTATAAATAAATTATACAATTTGTATAAATAATGTACATATTTTATTTTATAAATAAAATAATTTTAAATGCAAACAAAAGGTACTGTTTTATAACTAATGCATTATCAAAAAAAAGGTAAAATTATAAATTCATAAATAATTAATACATTTCATAAAATAAAAATAATTACAATGAAACAGACATATTATGTGTAATGTAAATATTATCTTGCATGGTTGATCTATATTTATTTTAATATTATTATTATATTATTATTTTAATATTAATTAATAATAATAGTTATTTTAAAATTAATATATCTGATATTTTATCACAAAAATAACTTCTATAATATGCATGAAAAAAAAATGAAATGAATAAAAACAAGTGAAATCAACTTGAGTAAAAAATCACTTTAATTCAAATGAACAATATAAAATGTATTATTATTATTATTATTATTATTATATTTTAATATTAATTAATAATAATAGTTCTTTTAAAATTAATATATTTGATATTTTATCACAAAACTAACTTCTATAAAATGCATACAAAAATAGAAACAATCTGAATAAAAACAAGTAAAATCGTTCTGAGTAAAAAAAATCACTTTAATTCAAATGAACAATAATAATAATAATAATAATAATAATAATAACTGACTGTGTCTAAATAACCTTATCTAAATAATAAAATTCGCTCGGAGAGATTACGGACTACAAATCCCATGAGCGCTAAAACAACATCCGGGTGTGTGTGAGGTTAAAAGTCGCGGCGACCTTCCGCTTGGTTTGTTTGTGTGTATTGTGGGATTGAGATCTGCTGGAAGTGTTTTGAGTTCAGTCGAAGCATGGACGCGGTACAGAGACACAGATCCATGTACAAAGGCACGACTCCGCCATGGAAAGAGACATACAGGAAGGTAAATGTCATGTTTGCTCGTTTCTGAGGTGGGAAATCTCATGAAAGCTGTCAACAACAGGTATAGGTCGTATTATAAAAGAGCGAAATATATTATCTTTTGCATACAAGAATGTAAAATAAAAACTATTTAGGACAATTACGTTATTGTTTCATTGTGACATTATTTTGATGCCATTTACAGTAAAGAAAATCAACCAGTTCATCTATTATTCCGTCACAGGAATGAGAATTAGTGGTGATTTCTTCTTTATGGCAATAAATTATCAATATATTCACTAGTCCACAGCTAAAACATGCAAAAATCTTGTCTAACCAAAACACTTCCCCAGACCTTAGGACATTGATATAGATATATTTGTATCGCACAAGGTGAAATAAACATAAACACACTGAAACTAGGAAATATTATATAGAATTAGAATGTGAATTATTAGCTTGTATGGTTGATCTAAATGTATTTAAATTTCAATATTTATGTTAAAATGTACACCTGACAGGTGAAGTGAATAACTGATTATCTCTTCATCACGGCACCTGTTAGTGGGTGGGATATATTAGACAGCAAGTGAACATTTTGTCCTCAAAGTTGATGTGTTAGAAGCAGGAAAAATGGGCAAGCGTAAGGATTTGAGCGTGTTTGACAAGGGCCAAATTGTGATGGCTAGACGACTGGGTCAGAGCATCTCCAAAACTGCAGCTCTTGTGGGGTGTTCCCGGTCTGCAGTGGTCAGTATCTATCAAAAGTGCTCCAAGGAAGGAACCGTGGTGAACCGGCGACAGGGTCATGGGCGGCCAAGGCTCACTGATGCACGTGGGGAGCGAAGGCTGGCCCGTGTGGTCCGATCAAACAGACAAGCTACTAAAGCGGCAACAGTGGGCACGTGAGCATCAGAACTGGACCACGGAGCAATGGAAAAAGGTGGCCCGGTCTGATGAATCACGTTTTCTTTTCACGTGCGTGTGCGTTGCTTACCTGGGGAACACATGGCACCAGGATGCACTATGGGAAGAAGGCAACCCGGCGGAGGCAGTGTGATGCTTTGGGCAATGTTCTGCTGGGATACCTTGGGTCCTGCCATCTATGTGGATGTTACTTTGACACGTACCACCTACCTAAGCATTGTTGCAGACCATGTACACCCTTTCATGGAAACGGTATTCCCTGGTGGCTGTGGCTCTTTCAGCAGGATAATGCGCCTGCCACAAAGCAAAAATGGTTCAGGAATGGTTTGAGGAGCACAACAATGAGTTTGAGGTGTTGACTTGGCCTCCAAATTCCCCAGATCTCAATCCAATCGAGCATCTGTGGGATGTGCTGAACAAACAAGTCCGATCCATGGAGGCCCCACCTCGCAACTTACAGGACTTAAAGGATCTGCTGCTAACATCTTGGTGCCAGATACCACAGCACACCTTCAGGGGTCTAGTGGAGTCCATGCCTCAACGGGTCAGGGCTGTTTTGCCAGCAAAAGGAGGACCAACACAATATTAGGATAATGTTATGCCTTATTGGTGTGTCTTCCATGCAAAGTACATGTTTTGGAAACAAGCAACTGGTTAGGATTATAATCCAATTTTAATGTAACCTCATGAACCTGTTCTCTTTAAAATGTTCATATAAGATTATGCTCTGTATCCCCAGCGCTGTGTAGAGCGGTTGAAGAACAGCCGGTCGCGGTTACTGGAGAAGTTCAGACAGATGGGAGACGATTCGGCTGGATCCAATCGCTCTCTGCTCGTACAGGAGGTGATGGAGGAGGAGTGGAGCGCCTTACAGTCGTCCAACCACAGTCTCCCGTCGCTGTGGAATGGAAACGGCATCCGAGATGTGCGTATTGTGGACCGGTTTGTACCAGTCTTGAGACACGCAAACGTTCACAGGGTTTTAAATTCCACTAAGGATATACAATCTGTGATTTTTGTTAATTCTCTTTAACCTTTATTTAACTGACAAAAGTACAAAGAGAAGATTTTCAAAGTTTTCACTAACCAACTTGTGTATTTCTAAACAGATTTTGGTTTTGATGGCTGCAACACACTCCAAAAAAGTTGGGACAGAGGCAAAAAAAAAAAAAAAAAAAAAAGTGTAAAAGGAGGTCCCCACTTTTGTGCCAAATATCACAAAATTCAAAAAAGTGATGAGCCATGAAAATCGAAATTTGTTTATATTTACAAAATACACTTAAAGGCACAATATGTAAGATTTGGATTCAAATACCCAAAAACCACTAGAACAGTGTTGTATATTTTGTTGACTTGTGTACTTGCATTATCCCAAATGTTTCCAAGAATGTTTAAATCCAGAGAATTAAGTGATTTTTAACCAGGACACGGACCTTGTGCGTGCGTCGCCTATCAATGACATCATACCCGCGTTACCCTCGATTTCTGGTGTTATTTTGTAGAAACCATGGAAACACCAAAGACACTTTAATATATGATGTGTTTTATTAGACCGGAGAGCAACTGTTTGGATACATTCATCAACAAAAATTACATATTGTGGCTTTAAGTTGGTCAGTGAAAACTTTGAAAATCTTTGCTTTGTACTTTTGTCAGTTAAAGAAAGATTAAAGAGAATTAACAAATCACAGATTCTTGATTTTATTGCATTTTACAAAACGTCCCAACTTTTTTTTGGATTTGGGGTTGTAAAAGTAACACAAGCTTTATTTTATTACATTTTAAGTGCACACATTTGCACATGTACACTGTAAAAAGAAATGTTTTCCTAGTAGTTAGGTTTTTACCAAAAATGGAACATTAACATTAATGGAATATTAGCATAAATCATCTTCTTTATCATATCTACTTTTTCAGCTTTAAACATATATATGCAATAGAGTTAGTCAACTCAAAAAGGGTTTGCATCAACTCTGTATATTATGAAGTTTAAGTTATTCACTGAAAATCTTCCCCTTCCTCCCCTGCTCTCAAATCTCATTAGTGCTTTTGAATATTCTGACTTTATTGCAAGAAAAATGACACACACATCTTTTACAGGATCTTAAACATTTCTAACATATATATATATATATATATGTGTAACAATATACATATATCAGATATGTACACTTATTCTAGCACAATGTAACAATCCCATATCAGACAGAAGTAGGGAAAAATGAAAGAAAAACACTAACATTTATGGTATTATGGTACTCCCTTTTTTTTTTTTTTTTCTTTTTTTTCTTTTTTTTCTTACATATTTTATTATTAATTCTTAGTGATTGGATTAAATGTTTGCATAAGAACTCTATAAAAGAAGGTAGTTTTTAAAGAAACCATTTTTGAAAATATTTTTTTGCCACAAGAATAAGTAAGTTAACAGTAGATTCTAATAACTTGTTTTGGTTTTCAAAAACACAAATAACATCCTTGCAAATGCTAAGACTTCAATTAATATTTGCTTTAGAAAAACAATAGAAACTCAAATCATTCCAGACAAGTGATGAAACATTACTAGAAAGACAAATATCATCTTTCATTTTTACAGAAGATGCATATAAAAAATAAAAAAAACTAAATTTTTCCTGCTTATGCTACTCTAAGCAGTGTCCAAAACTTAGTATCTCAGGCACTTTTTGTGATTTTTCGCATCTTAATGACGGATCGCTTCCTGTATTCCTCAGTTGTAAGTTGCTTTGGATAAAAGCGTCTGCTAAATGAATAAATGTAAATATATCAAGTTATTTGGATAAAAGTGCATTGCAAGGGTAGATTTTATGCAGAATTTTAAAATGCACTTCTCTGATAATGCTACTCTGTGCGTTCGCTCGGCGCTACTATGAGACACTTGTTCACACTGCAGTGAGCTAGAGCGATATTAGGCATGATAAAACATGGTACTCGCGGTAAATTAAGAACACCAGATTTAAACAATAAGACTAACTGTGTTGAGCTGGAGAACAATGATTAGTTTCTGTCCATGAATGATCCAAACAGTTGCTCACCTGTCTAATAAAACACATATATTAAAGCGTCTTTGGTGTTTCCATGGTTTATACAAAAAATACAAGAAATCGAGGGTAACGCGGGTATGATGTCATTGATAGGCGACGCACGCACACGGTCCGTGTCCTGGTTAAAATCGCTTATTTCTCTGGATTTAAACATTCTTGGAAACATTTGGGATAATGTAAGTACACAAGTCAACAAAATAACACTGTTCTAGTGGTTTTTTGGATATTTTAATCCAAAAATCTTACATATTGTACCTTTAAAAGCGAAAAGCCTCAAAAAACATAATTGAGATGGTCGTTTAGAGCATGACTTGAGCGGGAAGGGAGGTTTTCATCAAACAAATTATGCCAAATTATGTTTTTATCAAAAAAAGTATCTATTTCTAATTTTAATATCTTAATTATTGAATATTCAAACTTGGTGTGAAGATGTATTATTTGTCATAACCAGTTGTAAAGTTTGAATACATAACCTTTGCTCCTCAGGTTTACACCGCACAGCAGGAGTTCGATGAGCTTTCAGCGTTTGAGGAAATCCAGCGGGAGCTCATAGCACAAGGTTACCCTTTCTCTCATTATATCAGGTCGTGAAAAACCTGGAAGCGTCAGAAGTTACAAATTGTGGAAATGCATTGATTAAAAGGTGTCAGGATTGTGTTAAAACATTTAAGATCATTTCAACGTCTCTCTCCTCCTTCAGAGCTCTCGATCCTAGAGGAATATAACAACAGCGTGCGTTATGAAGAGCAGTATTTAGATTCAGTGTTGGAGGGGATGGAGCAGGGTGGACGGATCATATGCCCCATATGTCATGCGTAAGTGTTTGCCATAAACCAATCTTTCCTGCAAAACCCATCCTTGTCATGTCCTCATTGTGTCGCTCTCTCGGTGCAGGAATAATCTCACAGTGAACAGCCATTTCACATCATGTCCATGTGGCCTTTACGTCAACACTATTGTAAGTACACTTTTAAAGTTAAAATTGTCATGTATTAATCGCTTTTTAATTGCCAATGCATGAACAGCTTGTAATGAAACTTAAAAAACGACTTCCTAGTTTGTCTATGAAAGCCTGATGTTTACGTGAAGGACTCAAACTCAAAGGATGTGTGGTTTACACGCGCTCCCGAGAGCCTCTCTTCTGTTCAGTGACACATGACACTAATGCTTATACAATGTTCAAGATAAAGAGCCGTTCTGTACTGTAATGTCATGCTAACTATAGTCTCACAGTCACATCTATATAGTCTATATCAGGGCTTTTCAAACCACGGACCCCCAAATATGATCATCCTCATGTGAGGGACCCCCATCCTAAAATTTAAAAGACATCTGTCTTTTATAAACACCCAATTAATACACTAAAAATATCAATATTATCTAATATTTAGTTTCTATTAAGTTACTTTTATTATATCTTTTCTACTCACTATAATAATGTACTGTTAAATGTATCATATTTGTGTTTATTTCAATCTAATTTGAGTGTGAGAAATAAGTGATTTAAATGTTAAATTAACATATAAAAAAATTAAAATAACTAAATTAGATTGATAAATATTTAATCACTATTTATTTTAATCTAATTTATATTAGATTAAAAACTTTTGCACGTGTGTATATGTGTGTGTGTATATATATATATATATATATATAAGTATTTCTCAAACTTTTGCATGTTTAAGCTAATTTACTCACTTTAATATTTTTATTAATATTTATTAAATTTATTCATTTTTATCATATGTTAATTTAACATTCAATCATATTTGTTTAATCTATTTTTTTTCATTTTATTTTTTTTCTAGACTTTTAAGCAAATTTAGCAAATGAATTAAATTTATTATAAATTAAGCAAATTTATTTACTTATTTTAATTGTATTATTTATTTATGTTTTATCATGTTAATTTAATATTTAATAACTTGTTTGTTTTAATCTTACATTTTTCATGTTTTTTTTTTCTCTAGACTTTTCCCTGGACCCCAGTTTGAAAACCCCTGGTCTATAGTCTCAAATATACTTGTTAACAAATGACACTTTATTGTAAAGCGTTACCATCAATCCATTATTGGATTGGTCTGGATGGAGTAGAATATAGTGAATCTTTTATTATTAGCCTGTGTGACCACTAGAGGAATGGACTGATAAGCCTTAGTATATACTATATAGTAACCTAAAGTGCTTTATTTTGAGCGTCTTCTCTCATGTGTCCTCAGGGTAGGAACGTTTCATCAGAGGTTTTAGAGAATCTTCTAGAAAGACGCGTGACGGAGCACATGGAGGACTGTCTTCACAACCCCACCTTCTCTATGGCCTTTAACACTCACGGATCCCCAAACCTCATGATCAGCTGCAAGGTATTCATACGGCTTACAGGCGTGTCACGTGATCAGTCAGTTTCTGCATCTGGATAAACACATTCTTATCACATCTGCTTTCGTTCTTTGCAGGTGTGTGACTATCTGTCTGTCGTCCTGTGAGCCGTTCATCTACACTGCACTGAGTCTGGTGGATGTTTTTAAATGTTGTGAATATTTTATTTCTGTAAAAATAAAGAATTATTTTTAACCTTTATCACTCACTACCTTTGTTTGAGTCGTAATGCTAAAGTACAGAACTGCAAAGAACGTTTTGTAGTTTACACTGAGACGATAACCATGACGTTTAATGACGTTTGTCATCTCGTCTTCGTCTCGTCTTAGTCATAGGAAAAAAAAGGTCGTCAACGAACGTTTTTCGTCATTCTCGTTAACAAAATTAACACTACTAATGTTAATTTCATCAGCTATTTTTTTTAATTTAGTCTCAGTCTTAGTCGTGTCAAATGTGCTTTTTAGTTTTTATCATATTTAGTCAACCTTGTCCTTTTTTTTAGTCAAGTTTTAGTCGACTAAATGTCTGAGCATTTTACTCTAGTTTTCGTCACTGAGAACTTTGTCACATTTTCGTCATGCTGCATTCATAATCCCGATTGTTGTCATTTGAGAAATGTATTTTCACATTTCATCAGAATTGTTGCACTTTCAACTATATAAGCACAAATCAAGAGAATGCTGACCCATATGCATGCTTTATTTACCTCATTTTAAAGGGGTGGTTGATTGCCCCTTTTTACAAGATGTAAAATAAGTCTCTGATGTCCCCAGAGTGTGTGTGTGAAGTTTTAGCTCAAAATACCCCACAGATCATTTTTTATAGCATGTTAAAATTGTCACTTTTTGAGGGTGAGCAAAAACATGCCGTTTTGTGTGTCCCTTTAAATGCAAATGAGCTGCTGCTCATGGGGCGGAGCTTCAAGAGCTCATGTTAGCAGCTCTGATTAGCTCATGCAGACAGGCAATGAAACTGTTCAGCCTTTTATGTTCAAACCGGAGTCGGACAATGATGGAGAGACTCAAGAAGAAGTGACAACATGTAGAATGAAACAGGACGTTTCTGAAGGGTTAGTTGATGAATTTATGAGTTAACTATCTTCAAGTCATTGATTAGCATATTCTGTCATGATAATCTCACCCCCTTTGTTGTGTGTTCCTGGGGTGGGGTTTATGTAAATTTCATGGTTAGTGATGTCACTAACCCAGAAGGAAGCTTGTGTAGTCCCTATCAGCCGTTTGCTGTAGTCCTTAAAAAGCGATTTCTTTAAAAGAAAATATCTCCCTTTGCTTTGAACTTTGAGCGTCGTAACTTTGCAGATGTTGTTAATGCTCAAACAGCAACACTACACACTAACTAAAGTTAAAGTCAAATCATAATCAATCACCCCTTTAATGATTTCTTATAGGCTATTTATCACATAGGCCTAATGGGAAAAACTTCTCTAAAAATGTAAAACAGTGAAATTCCACATTACTTTAATGTTTTTCTATTAAAACAACAGCAAAAAAGACTTTTGTCACACATAGGTTGCATAAGTGATTCAGCAAACACAACCGCAAGTAGTCGAGAGATCCATGATTTATTACAGTTCATCACTGAGAAGGTTTGATGGCAGATTTAGTCGCACAAATGTATATGTGTATATATATAAACTGTTTTGTGTAAACGGCCCCTTAAATGCACTACATGGGGGTATTCCAGAAAGCAGGTTATGTGACATATCTGGATATGTTTAAGAGTAAGTGGATAACCTCAACTTTCGGTTCCAAAAACAGAGGTCACTTTCAGGGTATGTAAGTAACCATAGCAACTCACTCTCTGAACACAACCTGCTCCGGAGCAGCTCATGATCCAGGGTTAGTTTGCTTAAGAGGTATTCAGATTAATATAGTTATATTAATATAACCAAATTTGTTATATAGTTAGTTATATAATATACAATATTATATATTAATTCTAAAGCACTATTATAACAAGGTAATGTTTAAATGTTAATTCAATTCAAATATATTTATTTTGTCATCTCACACATGGATCTGCATTCAATTAATTAGCATCAAACAAACAATATAATTCTTATTTTCAGTGAATAAAGATTACTTTTTAAATGAAGAGACTGAAAAAAAATGATTGCACAACCACCAAATAGGTGGCAATGTAAATCGCCATTAAACAAAAGAAGGAGGAAGTAGAATGGCGCGCTCTTTCTTAGCGTCTGTTTCCATGGTGAATCATCGATTCGTCGCTCTGTTGAGAATGTCTTGTGTGTTCATGGTTAACATACTCTGAGTTGTCTGAAGTTACTCACGGACGTGTTTTTGGAACCAGCATACCTCGAGTAAGCAAGGTTTGGGTTAATCAACCAAGAGTTCAGTGTATATGTGACGGTAAGTTAACCTTGCTTTCTGGAATACCCCCAGCTGTATATTCAGAGGTTTACACGACACCGTTTTCAGCTAAAAAGACTTTTTATGCTTTTTGGCCGTTCGTTTACACGACAAACAACATTTTGGCTGACCTGAAAACAAACTTTTAGCAAAAAGCCATTGTTGTCTCCATGTAAACTACAAAGGCGTGTAGTAAAACGGCGATTTTAGTCGTTTTCGTTGATCCGTGTGAACGGGGATCGGTTTGACAATGTTGTCGTCTGTATGCGAAAAATGCAAAGGAAAAACTTTTTAGTACATCTTTGTCATATAAACGTACCCTAAATCTTACAAAGCTATAAATCAGAAATAAATGATCTTCATGCATGCAGTAAAGTGTATTTTAGAAATATTAAAATTTTTGTATTGTGACATGAAATGTTGAATGAAAATCTTTGCAGTTTAGCAATTTTATTTTGTTAGAATTTTTTTTATAAATATGAAGCATTTATATCTAATGGTGGTATTTGTTGTAGTATTTTATAGTTTTATAAAGTCTTCATTGAGAATAATAATCTATTCAGCCATTTTACATTAATATAAATTTACTTTATTTTGCATTACAGTAAAAACTATTTGGGGAGAGTTTCACAATACAGAAACCTTAATGTCCTAATAATAGTCTATATATATATATATATATATAAAAAATGTAAAACAATGCATATTTTTATTTTGGGGAGTGTGAGACTGATCCTGTTACACATGCAAGAAAATAAAACGAGTTTACGAAACATTTCTACTCGCACCTTGAAAAAGAATGACTGTTTCCAAACCGCTTTCAAAAACACTCATACCATCTCACATCTTTCAATATTTAGTCAAACAGGAAGTCCCGTCTGTTTCATGCCAATTTCTCCTAATCTAGTCGTATAATAAACCTGGCACTGTATATTACAAATATAGTTGGCTTTAATTACTTGTTTTTTCTTTTGCAAGTTGCTTTGGATAAAAGCATCTGCTAAATGCATAAATGTCACTTTTATGTGAGATGTACATTTTTATATATATATATATACATATATATACACATATATACACACATATATACACTCACCTAAAGGATTATTAGGAACACCATACTAATACTGTGTTTGACCCCCTTTCACCTTCAGAACTGCCTTAATTCTACGTGGCATTGATTCAACAAGGTGCTGAAAGCATTCTTTAGAAATGTTGGCCCATATTGATAGGATAGCATCTTGCAGTTGATGGAGATTTGTGGGATGCACATCCAGGGCACGAAGCTCCCGTTCCACCACATCCCAAAGATGCTCTATTGGGTTGAGATCTGGTGACTGTGGGGGCCATTTTAGTACAGTGAACTCATTGTCATGTTCAAGAAACCAATTTGAAATGATTCGAGCTTTGTGACGGTGCATTATCCTGCTGGAAGTAGCCATCAGAGGATGGGTACATGGTGGTCATAAAGGGATGGACATGGTCAGAAACAATGCTCAGGTAGGCCGTGGCATTTAAACGATGCCCAATTGGCACTAAGGGGCCTAAAGTGTGCCAAGAAAACATCCCCCACACCATTACACCACCACCACCAGCCTGCACAGTGGTAACAAGGCATGATGGATCCATGTTCTCATTCTGTTTACGCCAAATTCTGACTCTACCATCTGAATGTCTCAACAGAAATCGAGACTCATCAGACCAGGCAACATTTTTCCAGTCTTCAACTGTCCAATTTTGGTGAGCTTGTGCAAATTGTAGCCTCTTTTTCCTATTTGTAGTGGAGATGAGTGGTACCCGGTGGGGTCTTCTGCTGTTGTAGCCCATCCGCCTCAAGGTTGTGCGTGTTGTGGCTTCACAAATGCTTTGCTGCATACCTCGGTTGTAACGAGTGGTTATTTCAGTCAAAGTTGCTCTTCTATCAGCTTGAATCAGTCGGCCCATTCTCCTCTGGCCTCTAGCATCAACAAGGCATTTTCGCCCACAGGACTGCCGCATACTGGATGTTTTTCCCTTTTCACACCATTCTTTGTAAACTCTAGAAATGGTTGTGCGTGAAAATCCCAGTAACTGAGCAGATTGTGAAATACTCAGACCGGCCCGTCTGGCACCAACAACCATGCCACGCTCAAAATTGCTTAAATCACCTTTCTTTCCCATTCTGACATTCAGTTTGGAGTTCAGGAGATTGTCTTGACCAGGACCACACCCCTAAATGCATTGAAGCAACTGCCATGTGATTGGTTGATTAGATAATTGCATTAATGAGAAATTGAACAGGTGTTCCTAATAATCCTTTAGGTGAGTGTATATACACACACACACACACACACACACACACACCACAAACAATTACATTAAGGAGAATCACATTTTTTGCTTTTTAGCAACACTATTATATTGAAAGTAAAGCAGGACAAGCGACAGTATTTCCTCTCAGTTTTATTTCTCATGAATGTTTAGTTCACATTCTCGACCTGTAAAGCCATCTGACATTTGAACCGGTGTGCACATAACTTGAAAATGATATAAAATTAAATACAAAACTGTTCTGCCTTCATCTTCATTCCATCATCACTCCAGAAGCATCACAGAGTTTGGGATAAATCTCCACCGCACAGATTATTTGCATTTGACGAAAGTGCTGAGCTCCTCCAGGAACTTGATGTATTCCTGATGCTCCAGTGCCGTGCTCAACTCCATCAGCTCATCCGCAAACGTGTTGTCCACGCCACGGTCAGCCAGGAAGTCCATCAGATGGTCATACAGGGCCTAGAGAGTCAGAGGGGTCAGAGGTCAAGTCAATTGATCGGCCAGTGGAGGTTGTTACCGCCACAGCAAGGCAAGAGCTTATTAAGTGCATTGGTCAAACATTCTCATCTGTAAACTTGCATGGATTATGTTTCTATCATTTCAAACACAAGCTGTTTTGTGCACTTATAAACATTGTAAAAGACTTACTGAATAATGACATTTCTTTGGTCAAAAACAAACAACAACAACAGAAATATAGCTGCGAGCAGCAATATCAGGGTTCAAGCACTTTAAGGCCTTTAAGCACATATGCGTAAAAAGATATTATGCTTTATTCACCAAGCATGTAACCACTTCATCATAGAAGGAAAAGACCATTTACAGGTAATACAGGCAATTTACTATGGAAATATATGGTTTATAAAGCATCACCTATGCTCTGATCTCCATAAAAGTTTGCATGCTTGTTTAGAATCATATGTCACATGTGCTCACCTAATATTATGGGGTTTTGAGTTTTTGTTTAGGATTTATAGGCTTTTGAGTATATTTTGCCACGGCCTTTTTCTAAATGACCCAATTATAGCCATTCAAATGCCAAAGTTCAACATTTTTTGATAATTTTTGACCTAGAGAGTCTAGAGAATTGAACTGCAGTGGGTTTTAGAGGTTGAGTGAAAAAAAACTAGGACTAGTTCACAAAAGTAGGTTTTTTACATAATCGCGAATATTTAATGAGCGATTTGACTGACAGCAGTGGTTCTTGAGGTAAAGTTGTTCAGTATGAGGAGATCTAACAAATTATATGAATATTGTTTGTATGTGTGAAATACCCCGTGATTACAGAGGCGTAAAACTCGTTGGCGCCACCTAGTGGTCTATTTCTTTCAAATTCCTTAGAGAGAGTCAAACAGGCCCAACGAATGCCGTTCTGATCCGCCTCCGTTAACGTTGTCTAATAGGTGCTCAAACTTCTTTGGCCGATGGCGGCCATGTTTTTCGTGATATGCAAATGTCCTCATAGACTATCATGGCACCTTGGACAAAGACAGTGCATGCCAAATTTCAAGTCAATTGAACTAACATTTGGGTGGTTATAGCCATTTTCATGTTTTTTTTTTTTGTTATTGTGAGGCCTAACGGTTTAGGAGTTATGAGCCATTTTGTACTTTTGACCGCTGTAGCGCCCCCGTCACGCCGATCGGGGCGAGCTTTGGTGACGTTGTAGGCGGTGTGGGTACTACCAGCCCTCAAAGTTTCAAGTCTCTACGACTTACGGTTTAGTCTGCCCGATCACTTTTGCATAAATTTACATTTATGCATTTGGCAGACGCTTTTATCCAAAGCGACTTACAGTGCACTTATTACAGCAACATGGAGTAAAGTGCCTTGCTCAAGGACACACTGGTGGTGGCGACTGCTGGGATCGAACCATCAACCTTCTGCATATCAGTTCAGTGGTTTAACCCACTAGACCACCATCTCCATATGGTTTAACTTTTAGGGGAGAATGCGGATCTTTCGACAATTCTAACAGTTACAAAAGGGTTTCAGCGCTACATGCTTGAACCCCTAGTAAAAAAAAAAAATGTATATTTTGCAATAAACTTAAAATATATTGTTTCTATAGATATAATCAACATTTGTAAATGAGTAGTTTTATACTGCTTTATACTATGAAGCTGCTTTGAAACCATCTGTAGTGTATGAAGCGCTATAGAAATGAAAGTCACTAGACTTGACTAACCCAGTCCAGAGAGTCTGTGTTGAGTGTGTAACTGGTTTCCTTCCAGTCCACGTCGCCCTCCGGCTGGAAGCTGACCTCACGGATGCTGAAGATGTCGCTCTCCTCCTCGCCCTCACCGTGACTGGTCTGCTCAGAGACAAAGAGCTTTGGATATGAATCCAGCGATTGAGTGAGATGAATGAGAAAACTGACATCTTTTGGTTGTGACAGACAGACCTTCAGTCACACTAACAGGAAATACAACAATGAGAGGAATAAAACCCACCTCATCCTCGGGGAAATGACAGTCAAACACTAGGGAATTCTTTGCGCCCTGTTTGGTCACCTCAACCACAAAGTTGGGCGTCGAGACAATGTCAGGCTAAAAAACACAGGAAAAATGTATTAAAAACACGACAAGGTAAAAGCTAGTCGAGCTGCTCAATTATGTAATGTCTTTAAAGCAGTGGTTCTCAAACCCTAAAAATAACCCCAAAACAAGCATTAAAAATCAAGATATTATTTTTAAATTCACCCCCTCAACCACTCTCATCCAACCAGGAGGCCTGTGATTTCTAGAATATGGGCATTTTTATAATGAATATATATTTTTGTAGTTATACCAAGCTGTAAAATATTTTATCGGGTAGAAATTGTGAGTAAAAAATATTTGGTAACACTTTATTTTACAGTGCTCTTGTAAATACATGTTACATGTACTTACTATAGTAATAATAGTAAATTATTAGGGCTGGGTAAAAAAAATATTGATTTCTCGATTTTAATCGATTCTCATTTTTACGAACCGATATCGATTCTTAAATCCCAAGAATCGATTAGTCTATCCTGTTTTCAGTTGATGAATGAACAAAACATTTTAGCGCGCCTCTCATCCAATAAATCACAATAATCTTTGTGCTTTGTTACTACTGATATGAAAGTCTCAGATTTCAAATTACGTCCATTTTATTACAAAATTCAAAAACATACCGTTTTGGCGCTGTGGCGTGAGATCAGTGTTTCAACCGTGGAAAGACGTCAGTAAAACAGCTTGTAATATCACATTTACCTCAGAAAAACCATATCCAGTGTCCATAAACTCATTAGCTAGAAAAATGAACTCTATAGAGGATAATTTTGCTAAATATATGCACCATATTACATTAAAAATTATAGGCCTAATGAGTATGTTCTTCAATATTTAATGCATGTATGAATAAATCTGGCAAGTTTTTATGACAGCCACCATTTAAATGTTTATATTTCAAAAAATGAATTGGAGTAGAAATATGATTATGTAATTGTAAAGTTAATGTTATAACTGTATTATTATAAAAAAAAAAAAACAATTGAGTGTAATTTAAGTGTTTGTATACAAATCAGTTCATTTTTACCGTCAATATTATAGTAGGCTACAACTGACTCCCATAGTTAAAGCTGCAGTCTGTAAGTTTTCCCTCTGTGTCGCCATCTCTGTTTGAATCCTGCAATTGCAGTTATTTGCGGCGTTATTATCTGTACGCGAGTTGCGCAGATGAATCGAATGTTTTGAGGAGTGTGTGTGGCTGTCATTCATTCACCGCACTGGTGTGGATACTGTACTTCAGAATCACAGATTCTACGTCTTGGAGTATAACCTAAATAAGAATTCACTGGAAAATGTCATCTGAACGAGTAATGTCTGCCACTTTTGGGAACAATACAATAAATCGCGCTACCAACGGCGATTAAATCTAACGATCGCTCGTATAACATCAAACCGTGCGCTACTACTACTAGCCGGACTCTTTCTTTATGTCTACAGACGTGACGTAATGACGCAAAGACATGCTTGAATTTCCCGCGGAAATCCACCATACCACTTTAATTATAACACATTATTACAAGCTTACAGTTTTAAATACTGGCTTGTTGTGTACTTGCTCAAATTGATTTATTTTTAACCAAAAAAATTGGTAATTTTTAACCAAAAAAAAAAGTTATGGACTGCAGCTTTAACAGCATTAGTTAAGAGATTTGTTTTCCTAGAGTAAATTTGCCATGTATTGTACCTGATATATATCCAAAATAATCAATATTGAATCAGAATTGAAATCGAATCGAATTGTGAAATTTCTGTCAATACCCAGCCCTATAAATGATCCATATCCGCAAGCAACTAACCCTAACCCTATAGCAAGATGATGTTGTTATTGCACAAGGACACCTTAAAATAAAGTGTAGGCAAATATTCTTAAAAAGTGTTACCTAGTAAATCATGAACAGCTGGAAAAGTCATGTAAATTCAGTGGTTAAAGAGTGGGAATCATGAACAACATTCAGCTTATCATATATATATATATATATATATATAAACTTGTGATTTCATGTTGTGACCTTAATTTTCTAAAATCTCCACTTCACTACTGTAACATCACATAACTAAAATAGTCAGACTATAATAATCAGTTTATGGATGTTAGGTAGCCAGTAGGGCTGCCCTCAAGTCTTCTAGTCGACTAGTAGTCGTTCATTTAAGCGATTAGTCGACTAATCGTGCGTTTATATTAATAAGCCATAAATCATAATAATGAGCCTTTAATTGCCTATATATAATACATAACATAATCAGCACTCAAAGCTTGCCACAGTGCACCGGCAAACACATTGATTTATGAATGTGTCGTGAAAGAGGAGGAGACTGTTTAAACATTTTAATAATTTATTGATGTGTTTTGGGCTGCAGAGATTAAGTTGACGATGTTGATCTCCGCAGTGGACGCGCTTATACACCTTTCATACGGATTACATAATCTGAGAATGTGTTTTAAAAGTAGGCATTTCAATCTTTCTATAGATATATTTCTCATGTCTGTGAGGCTGAGTTTCGGTTCATTTCTGTGACGCTCAAGTTCACTGAGACCGAGACGGCAGAAAGCGCATCCTGATTGTTTTCATTATTTTACAAAAGCACGTTTTATTGTAATTGTGAGTTTACAGAAATGGAAGTAGGCGTTTTACAGTTTGCATTACTCCTGTATGACCAAAAATGATGGATTATTTGAAGTTAAATGCGAGTGATCGCGCCGGCGTCTGTATGACAGCAAACACGCTCTCCTCACAAACACAGATATGCGCCTAATAATAGCGCACATTTATCTAGGTTAACAGAGCGAGTGGAGTTGTAAAGATGCTACTACTTACATGTTTCAAGTGATAAGCCATATTTGAGGTTGATGAATGATGGGCGAATGTTTGGATTTCCTGCTGTTAACGATCTGTCAGTCAAAGCCTGCGTGACTTCACCACTTCCTGTGGAGGGTTTTTTGTTCTGCGACTAATCGACTAATACAATTCTGGTCGACTAAGCCTCTAGCGGTTAGTCGACTATTAGGACTACTAGTAGCTAATTATCTGAGTTTCGCCTGTCGTTATAACCTGTGTGTTTTCCAGCATGAATGTGAAGTGTGAACGGATGATACCTCGTCCTCCTGACCCTTCTGTGTTTGCTCGGGCTCTTCCTCCAGCTGTGGCGGGATGCTATTGTTCACATTGAACGTGATGGTGACTCTGTCAAACACAAACATGATGTATAAGAATTATCATAAAAGCTCTGCAGACGACACTTTATTAATCTGCTCATTTTTAAAGAGGACCTATTCTGCCCTTTTTCCCCTCATATTCTCCATTGTTGCGGCTCCTCTCTTCCCAGTCTGTCAGTAACGCTCTGTTTAGTTCCTGTCTCTGTGAAGCCCCTCCTTCTGAAAAGCACACTGTGCTCTGATTGGTTGGCTGGAGCAGTGTGTTGTGATTGGTGTTTGGGAAATGTCCTGCCCCTTATCATAACCGCCAGTTTCAACACACGACTAACTAACTCAACCAGGCCCCGCCCCTTTATTCTGCATATTAATTATTTAAATGAGGAATATTGGGACGTGTTTGTTCCCGGAAGAAAACTCAAGACTACAATGGAGGCGTTTCAGGAGTTCAGAAACACTGACACTGATATATAGAAGCTTTTTCATGCTTAAACAGCAACATCACACACTATAGAAATGTAAAAAAAGCATAATAGGTGCTCTTTAATGAACATTTGTGCAGTGATTGTTTTATAAAAGCAATAAGGCATCTTGTGCTACACTACATCAGCCTGATCTGAAGCAGCCGTTAACATATGAATCTGTTTGTCTTACTTTTCTCCGGACACCGAGCGGACGAGTTTAGCTTCTGTGCCGTTCAATTCCAGCTCCCACCCGCCGGACATTTTAGGAAGATTCGTGTTCTTCTGGATCTTCTTTTCTTCTTTGATTTCGTCGGTGAGAAACTCTGCAAACGCTTTATCACCTGAAGAATAAACACACACGCATGTTTTACTAACGCTAGTAATCAATGTAGTTCATCTGTCAACCAATCTCAAGGTCACCTGTTGTGATGCTCTGATGACACATATGCAAATATTGCAGGATATGACATCACCTTTAATATCATGGAATATTCTAATTAATCATAACTTTTTATTAAAAGTTTTGAATTAGGTGTTATTTTCTGTTTTCTTTTTAATTTTAGGTAGTACTTTAGTTGTGTTTTTTGCCATTTTTATCTTTTTTTTTTTAATAGTTTATTTTTGCTATTTTAATAGAGTTTATATTCACACTTCTGACTTTTTTTTCTCGCAATTACGAGTTTATATTCACACTTGACTTTTTCCGCAATTACGAGTTTATATTCGCACTCCTGACTTTTTTCCTCGCAATTACGAGTTTATATTCACACTCCTGACTTTTTTTCCTCGCAATTACGAGTTTATATTCACACTTGACTTTTTTTCCTCGCAATTACGAGTTTATATTCGCACTCCTGACTCCGCAATTACGAGTTTATATTCGCACTCCTGACTTTTTTTCCGCAATTACGAGTTTATATTCGCACTCCTGACTTCTTTCTTCGCAATTACGAGTTTATATTCGCAATTCTGCCTTTTTGCCTCGCAGTTACGAGTTTATATTAACATTTCTGACTTCTTCTCGCAATTCCGAGTTTATATTTGCAATTTATATATAAACTCGTATAAACTTATATTTGTTTATAGTTTATATCTCGCAATTCTGACTTTTTTTCCTCGCAATTACGAGTTTATATCTCGCAATTCTGACTTTTTTTCCTCGCAATTACGAGTTTATATCTCGCAATTCTGACTTTTTTCCCTCGCAATTACGAGTTTATATCTCGCAATTCTGACTTTTTTCCCTCGCAATTACGAGTTTATATCTCGCACTCCTGACTTTTTTTCCTCACAATTACGAGTTTATATTCGCACTCCTGACTTTTTTCCTCGCAATTACGAGTTTATATTCACACTTGACTTTTTCTGCAATTACGAGTTTATATTCGCACTCCTGACTTTTTTTCCTCGCACTCCTGACTTTTTTCCTCGCAATTACGAGTTTATATCTCGCACTCCTGACTTTTTTCCTCGCAATTACGAGTTTATATTTGCACTCCTGACTTTTTTTCTTCGCAATTCCGAGTTTATATTCGCAATTCTGCCTTTTTGTCTCGCAGTTACGAGTTTATATTCGCACTCCTGACTTTTTTTCTTCGCAATTACGAGTTTATATTCGCACTCCTGACTTTTTTCCTCGCAATTACAAGTTTATATTCGCACTCCTGACTTTTTTCTTCGCAATTACGAGTTTATATTCGCACTCCTGACTCCGCAATTACGAGTTTATATTCACACTTGACTTTTTCCGCAATTACGAGCTTATATTCACACTTGACTTTTTCCGCAATTACGAGTTTATATTCGCACTCCTGACTTTTTTCCTCGCAATTACGAGTTTATATTCACACTTGACTTTTTCCGCAATTACGAGTTTATATTCGCACTCCTGACTTTTTTCCTCGCAATTACGAGTTTATATTCGCACTCCTGACTTTTTTTCTTTGCAATTACGAGTTTATATTCGCAATTCTGCCTTTTTGTCTCGCAGTTACGAGTTTATATTCACATTTCTGACTTTCTCACAATTCCGAGTTTATATTCGCAATTCTTACTTTTTTCTCACAATTGCGTTATAAAGTCAGAATTGTGAAATATAAACACGCAATTGCGAGTTAAGTCCAATTCTGAGGGGAAAAAAAACGGACTTTTCTCTCAGAATTGTGAGTTTATATCTGACTTTGTAGTCTGACTTTATAACACACAATTGCGAGAAAAAAAGTAAAAATTGCGAAATATAAACTTGTAACTGTGAGAAAAAGAGTATCGCTGGATAAAAAGTCGCAAACAAGCTTCCAAAGTTTATTAATGATTATTTTGTACATCAAATTAAAATAAAATGAAAATGAGAAATAGTTGCCTTAGCAACTAAATGAAAATTTCATTTCAATTGTCGTTTATTTTATCTCAAGTAACGGAATTGTTTTTATGGTTTTAGTTAACTTTAATAACCCTGGTTCTATATGGTTCTGGTTTCTCCTTCCACTGACCAATTAGTAGCTATAGTTACAGTACCTTTACCCTTTTAAGTTCTATACATTCACCATGGTAGTGTTTAGTTGGTGTGTATGTAATGAGCGCTTACCCTCAGTGTGCAGACTCCCGCAGCCGCAGGACACTGTCGGCAGAACCCGCGTCGCTGTGAGCAGCCTCGGCCTGGAGCCGGACGCCGCGCCGCTGTTGCTCAGGCTCCAGATGGATCTGGTGAAGGTTCTGCTGAGGCGCAGCGCGGGTCTGATGGCGGGAGCGGCTGGCGCGGAGCTCCTGCTGGACAGACGGGCTGCGAGCTGAACGGCGCGACTCACGGACTTCAGCATGGCGTCGGTTCGGTTCTGAGGTGCTCGCGCTGCTGCTGACCGCTGATCACACTGACACACACACACGTGGGGAAGGACACTGTGACCTCAGCACTCTACACCGGAAGCGTTACACGCGGAAATGAGTTAAAAGTCCCACAAGCTGCTGTCAACAACACAAGCACGTGGTTCCAGTAACTACAAGCGAAATTTTATTTTACAGCTTGTCGATTTTCTACATCAGTCATGCAGCTGTGTGTAGTGTGCAGCGAACATGTTCCTAAATACAGATGTCCAGCCTGCAGAATCAGATAGTAAGTCATTTATTCATGTTCGATTGTAAATTCAGTCAACTTTTGCATTTGGATACTACAATATTTGCTCAATAACACCTTTCTTTTTATTTTAGTTGTTCAGTGAGTTGCTTTAAAAGACACAAAGATGATGGTAAGTCCAGTATTGATAAATATTTACATTTACGTATTTGGCAGAAGCTTTTATCCAAAGCGACTTACAGTGCATTCGGTTCTCTGGGAATCGAACCCATGACCTTGGCGTTGCGAGCGCGATGCTGTACTGATCACTGATCAGTTTTACACGTTTTAATTAGACATTAGTATAATTAAAAGGAATAATTGTAGTTAATAGTCTATTATTGGCCTGTTTAGCTGAGCCATCTATGGAACAAACAAAACAAGCCCTGAAAATTGATAAAATTATACATACCTGATGTGTAATCTTATTAGATGATTAGTTAATTGTATTTGATAGATTTTACTTTCAATAAAACATTTGGAATGGGTTTGTTAAAGGTGTTTTTATGCATGTTTGGGCTGAGTTTTTGTTGCATTTACACTGTTCTGACCAGCAGAGGTCATACATATCGTAGCATTTTTATATCACGATATCTCGATACACCCCTATAAATCATGCAAGTAATGTGCTATTTCATGCTAGTAATATGTTAAATCATGTTGTCAACATTAGCATGTTGTTAACATGTTAATGGGTTAAAATATGTTAGCAACATGTTAGCAAATGTGTTAAATCATGGTAGCAACATGCTAACAGAATGCTACTCATGTTTGAAACATGCTAAAACATGTTAGCAATGTGTTAAATCATGTTAGCAAACATATTAAAACATGCACGCAATGTGTTAAATCATGCTGTTAGCATTAGCATGTTGTTAACATGTTAAATCATGGTAGCAATGTGTTAAAACATGCTAGCAATATGCTAACAAAATGCTACTTACGTTAACGTTAACAACGTGTTAAAACATGCTGGCAACATGCTACTCATGTTAACAAAATGTTACTCATGGTAACATGTTAACAACATGTTAAAACATACTAGCAATGTGTTTAAATCATGGTAGCAACATGCTAACAAAATGCTACTCATGCTAACAACATGTTAGCAACATGCTAGCAATATGTTAAATCATGTTAGCCAAATGTTATTGCTAACAAAATGCTCAAACATGCTAACAGTATTTTAAAACATGTTAGCAACATGCTAGTAACATTTGTTTTGACTTTGAGTAAAACATTTAAACTTCAAGCTTTTTGAAGTTATTTCGAACTTTCAGACCTGGCTTTGTCCAGCCAACATCAGAGTTTGTCATCAAACTTTACTCATCTAGTTAATATTAGTTATTTTATGTGTTATACTCCCTGAACATCAAAACAAGTCTGTGTAAGCCTTTATTTCCCCTCGCTTGCATAGATTCATGTCAGCCGATTAAAGAATCAGATCCGGCCTCCAGCAGCCCAGCACCAGTGAGCAGCGGTGAGTGAGTGAACGATCTCTCACACACACACACACACACACACACACACACACACACACACACACACACGCACACGCACGCACACGTACGTTATAGATCGGATACCAACAGCCATTTTGTTTGATTTCAGCCGAACAGCCATGGATCGTTGAGGATCTCCTTGATGAAGACAGTCACACTGACAAAGTGCCACTACAAAAACTTAAGCACCTCGGTATGAATGATATCAGTCTTCAGTGCAGTGTGTGTGTGTGTGTGTGTGTGTGTGTGTGTGTGTGTGTGTGAGAGCAGGTTCACAGATGTGTCTCGTTCACACAGGTGATTCAGAGGCGCTGAAGGCTCTGTTGAGGAATCCTCATCTCCGGCAGCTGATGATGTCAGTGGACTCGGCTGGAAATAAAGCCAAAGCCATGAAAGACGCCATGCAGGAGCCACTGTTCGTGGAGTTTGCTGATGAGTGCTTAAAGATCATTGAGCCTACAGAAACAGAGAACGACGACGATGACGATTACTGATTTTATTGATCAGGCACATATGGACTAAAACGCATCCAAAACTGACTGTGCTTGGTTATTGTGCTCAAATGTTGATGTAATAAATGTCTTTTGAATACAATCAGTCAGAGTAATGACAGCATTCACAAAACTCTTTGCTCTTTAGTGGTTTAAACACTGAAACTGAGTATTTTCGACTTTTATCTGGCAAATAAACTCAAATAGTCCTCAACCTGAAGTAACACTGATTATCTCTTCATCACGGCTCCTGTTAGTGGGTGGGATATATTAGGCAGCAAGTGAACATTTTGTCCTCAAAGTTGATGTGTTAGAAGCAGGAAAAATGGGCAAGCGTAAGGATTTGAGCGAGTTTGATAAGGGCCAGGTTGTGATGGCTAGACGACTGGGTCAGAGCATCTCCAAAACTGCAGCTCTTGTGGGGTGTTCCCGGTCTGCAGTGGTCAGTATCTATCAAAAGTGCTCCAAGGAAGGAACAGTGGTGAACCGGCGACAGGGTCATGGGCGGCCAAGGCTCATTGATGCACGTGGGGAGCGAAGGCTGGCCCGTGTGGTCCGATCAAACAGACGAGCTACTGTAGCTCAAATTGCTCAAGAAGTTAATGCTGGTTCTGATAGAAAGGTGTCAGAATACACAGTGCATCGCAGTTTGTTGCGTATGGGGCTGCATAGCCGCAGACCAGTCAGGGTGACCATGCTGACCCCTGTCCACCGCCGAAAGCACCAACAGTGGCACGTGAGCATCAGAACTGGACCACGGAGCAATGGAAGAAGGTGGCCTGGTCTGATGAATCACGTTTTCTTTTACATCACGTGGATGGCCGGGTGTGTGTGCGTCGCTTACCTGGGGAACACATGGCACCAGGATGCACTATGGGAAGAAGGCAAGCCGGCGGAGGCAGTGTGATGCTTTGGGCAATGTTCTGCTGGGAAACCTTGGGTCCTGCCATCCATGTGGATGTTATTTTGACACGTACCACCTACCTAAGCATTGTTGCATAATGTTATGCCTGATCTCTGTGTGTGTGTATATATGTATGTGTATATATATATATATATATATATACACACATGCAACACTGCAGCCAGTAATTACACACCATCATGCCTTTGATAATTCTCCCAAATTACAGAATGTGTAAAAAGAAACCAAAAACAACATATGTAATGATTTTTATTTGAATAATGAAAGTTTGACAAAAGTGTTTGATTGCTTTAAAGCAATACCTGAGCACAAACAAAAATACCTGTTTTATAGTCATACATTTTGTTGATTAATGCCCTGAGATGAAAATACATTTCCGTCTAAAGCAGTGAAGAGTAATCAGACAAAATATTACAGATACATATGCAAAAGTACATTAATTCAGTTTGCTTTGGTATGAGCATTAACAGCAAAGCCGAAACCACAGCTTTTCCCAGTATTTTATCATGTAGTGTTTCATGTCTTACATTGTGCAATGAAGTTAAAAAATAAGATACCAAGCAAAGTGTACAAAACTTGTAATAATATAGTCTTTATCAATACTATATTCTCCATTATATCAGTTATCATATTCCATTCTAAATAATTAACATCATTGTAATGTAACATCATATAGGGCCCTATTTTAACAATCTAAGCTCATGGCGCAGGTGCACTTAGGGCGTCCGAATCCACTTTTGCTAGTTTAACGACTGGAAAAAAAACCACGCGCCGGTGCATGATCCAAAAGGGTTGTCCCTAGTGTCTTAATGAGTCATGGGTGTGTTTTGGGCGTAATGTGCAATAAACCAATCAGAGTCTCATCTCCCATTCCCTTTAAAAGCCAGTTGCGTTAGCGCCATGGCGGATTCGCTATTTACATGCGGAAAGACTGAACGCATCTCCAGAGAGGAATTCTTTTATTTTTAATATTTAAAAATGTGTGTGTGCTGCTGCGCGTCCCTGTGTATTGTCTATTTAAACAACGTGGAGCTGGACGTGAAAATGACAACTGCATCAGGCTGAAACTAGCAAAAAACACTTGTCACGCCAGGCCACATTGGGCCGGGTGTATGATAGGGCACCTAATGTTTTAAAGGTGCTGTATGTAGAATTGAGAAACCCTTGTTATTAGCGACACCGGTGGCCGTTATATGAACTGCAACAGCACTTATTGCTCACGCTCGCACTTGTGCACACGTAACGCACGAGGCTGAACGTGATTCAAGACCCGATACACTCACGGCCAAGTTCTTTTTCGTTCTTTGCTTAGAAGTAAAAAGTCGAAATACCTTTGAAGCGATTTACTGTTAACAAACATCAACAGCAATGTCTACGTGGCGTTTTTAATGTGCTTTAAGACAAACCATGTGCAAATTCATCAATCAACGCTGAGTATTTTCTCCTTAAAGTCCAGTGAACCAAAGACAGTCTCAAAAACACAGTTAGAAATTAGTGTTCCTTACGTCACAAAATACCTTGTAACCAATCACGTGAATGTGTGGGCGGGCTTTAGCATATCATTAACTATTCTCTGAATTAGGGAGTCTCGAGAAGCAGGTTATCCCTCTATATTTTTGTGTTGATATGAAAAATCGTGTACAATTAGCAATATAGCGAGTGAATTAATGTGTATGATGTTATGATGAACTACATGTTTTTCTCCACTGACGTTCTATGATGTTCAAAATGTTTCTAAGGATGTTGATTGTTAGAAGGCAGACTGGGATGACAAACAGGAACATGGTTTGTGTAACATTAGCAACACATTATTAGCTGTTTGATAACTAGTCAAGCCAAAGGCTAATCATATTAATCACCGTTATGTGTCCGACGTTGTAAAGAGCGATACCATTATGCATCGTTTACTACAGTAACTTGAGTAAAGTTGAGTGATCTATTAGATCCTGTGAGTGAGTGGAGGCGGGGATAATTTGCATATTCATGAATTCACGTATACTAAATGAAGCAAGGGTGTCGAGTTACATTCAAGCTATTTTAAGGCATGAAGAAATTATTCTCACAGGAAAAAAACGTTTAAATATGTCATTTTGGTGATCAAAGATGAGTTTTAACAGATTACAGGGGGACTTTAATACAATTAAAATTAAATACCCGAATTTGGGATATATCAGCAGCACATTATGAATAAATTCTTATGTATAAATATCACTTTTAAGCTGTGCAAGAAACATTATTTAAATCATAACAGAAAATGCTAGTATAAAGAATGCTCTGTTTATAAAGTAATAGTTATAAAACACAGAATTAAAAGGCACTTGTGCTTCATGCTGAGAGTAAATACAACTAAACACTGAATTGCACTAACAATAAGGCAGCTTAACGTTTAATATCACTTAATGTAGTGTATGTCAAAGGTGCATTGATTGCATAAAAGCTCTTAAGAACATGATGAGAAGATGAGAAGTCATGTCAGGTTTTCTCCAGCAGGATCTGGTTGAATCCGGTCACCACATCCGTCTTGTGCACTGGGTGTCTGTCAGCATAAAGCAGTGGTGACCTCTGCAGATGCATCTTAATGGAGCCCTGTCAAAACAAACAGGGTTTCATAATTAGCCAAAGCAATTAAAGCAGGACTTTTAGTTTGTAACCACTTATATCATAGACGGAAAAGACCATTTACAGCCAATACAGGCAGTTTACTAAGGAAATATAGTAGTTTTAAAGCTTTTTAACAGTTATTGAGGTTGAGCCAAAAACCTAGGACTAGTTCACAAAATAGGTTTTTGAAATGATCTCCAATATTTAACGAACGATTCGATTGACAGTGGTGGTCCTAGAGGCAAAGTTGCTCAGAATGAGGAGTTCTAACATATAGTATGAATGTCGTGGGCATGTGTGAAAAATCGTGTGATATACAATCCTTTACGCACGTGAAAAACACGAAGGTGGCCGATTTCTATCAAATTTCTCACAGGCCTCAAGGGCCGTGATTCAAACAGGCCCAGTGAGTTTTCTTCTGATCGGCCTCCGTTAACCTTGTCTGACAGCCGCTAGGGGTTGCACAGACTAGTCGACTGTAATGCTCTGCCATGACGCTTTAAGCTTGACGTCGACTGGCCTATAGAGGGCGCAACAGGATAAGACATTTCCTGACATGCACGCTCCGTTTCCAACAATTAAAATGACAAATAAATGTGGCACTTAATAATTATTATTGTACACGTAAGTTAATCACCGTTCAAAACTAATGCATGCTGCATTGTAACGCACACACATTACATGCACATCACGCGGAGATCGCGCACGCCACACCTTAAAAATCTTAAGTCGTTCAACCCCTAACAGCCGCTCGAAATTCATTGGCTGATGGCGGCCATGTTTTTCATCCTCGTAAACAATCGCGGCACCTTGGGCAAAGACACCACATGTCAGTTTCCAGGTCAATCGGACTGACTGTTGTGTAGCTATTTTTGTGATTTTTTTCATTTTATAGCGCCACCAAGTGGCCAGTCGCCACATCCTTTTTCACGCGACCACAGACCGAGCCCATACATGGGTGTACCGCGTTTGGTGAAATTATCTCATTCTGTTCAAGAGGGATTGCCATTTTAGTAAAAGTGCCCACATTTCGGCATCCAGTCACGGACGTCAATTGAAATTTCGACTTTTTTTGATAATTATTGACAGACTCCAGAGAATCTTTCTGTACTGGTTCGGTTCCATCGGGTTAAAAACCTAGGACTTGTTTGCAAAAGTAGGTTTTTTGATAAATCCAAAATACCCGATTTGTTCGTCTCGAGCCAAGAATTCTCAACGATATAAGACACTTGAGCCTGTGGCAAACGGTTTATGACCCATTGCGTACTTTCGATGACTGTAGTGCCACCATTAGGCCGTTTGGGTCGAGCCTTGGTGACATCGCAGACGGGATGGGTACTACCATCCCTTTAAAGTTTCAAGTCTCTACGACTTACGGTTTGGTCTGACTGATGACTTTTAGGGGAGAATGCTGATCCTTTGAAATTCTAACAGTTACAATAGAGTTTGAACCCCTAAAAATACAATTTTACAAAATGTTTACAAACCGAGGTAAGTGTATAAGTTATTTTCTATGGTAATCACCAGCATGTCATAGACATGAGATTAAGCTGCATTTATCCTGGAATCATTCATGGCCACTCAAAACCTCTCAGTTAACTAGTATATTGGAGCTGTCTCTTACCCGCGGCTGAGCTCTGATAGATGCCACACCCTGGTCAAACTGGTTGGTCTCTACTTTGTATTCGCCGTGTTTGAATGGGATCTTCAGACAGGACATCATGGACATGATCCGCTGGAAACCAGTGGCAGTCAGAAACACAGTGATGATGGAAGCAGAGGCTATCGCCAGCCCGATGGGCCACCCTCTAACCAGGACCGGCTCCTGGATGCCGGGGAGCTGCACGGCGCCTCTTTCCCTCAGCAGAGGATCCAGCTTCGGCAACACAGACGATTCCTCCATAAAATCCTCAGCATCATCCAGCTCCGCCTCAGCCAACGCATCCATCCACGCCTAAGAAAGAACGCCACAAAACACACATGATTCAAGCTAAATCAATCCACATTTCAAGTCAGCACGAAAGTGTTCATAACCCATTTTACTTCTGTAATTTGACATTTCTAAATAGTTTGCATTTGCCAAAACATAAAAAGAACGCTTTTTAACGTTTTCCTTCTCCTTTAGAGTGTAATGTATCTTAACACTAAAGCATGTTAACCTATTCTGTTACACTTAATAAACAAAATAATGAACTTTTAAAATAGCATCATGTGACCCCCTTAAATTATAAAACATAGAATCCAGAATAATTAAAACATAAATTCATTAAACACACCAGAAATTTGAGAAAAGTCATCACTATCACATTACAATCAATTCCCAATAGATAAAATCAAGTCCTGCCAAACACTGTTATTAATAAAATTAAAAACCATAACAATGCTTACTCTCCAGCGCCTCCATTTGGTTTGGATGACCAATGCAGCTTTGTGCCATTTCTTAATTTCTCTTCTGACCCACCAGGATCTCACACCTGTGGTAAAGATACAGGAAAAAAAGAGTTAAAAACACTATATACACTATACGAATACTAGATAGAGCCATTTGTCCTAGAATATTCATTCTGTCTCAGATAAAAGCATCTGCTGAATGATTAACTGTAGAAAAACATGCCATTTATAAACTCAAAATGTTCCCATTGTAGGGCTCTATATGACTTACACATGTGGAACATGTGGAATCCAGTCATTAAAACGGAATTTACTGCATAACATGGAATGTCACGGATTTTGGATGAATAAATCATTATTGATAACATTTAATACATTTATAAGTTGTTAAAAGTATTATGAATTCATTAGCGTGGTGTGATCTGATTACAGGACACACTTTTATTTCCCGGGATCATACTGTGACTGGGTTATCCTTTGGCTTTACTGATCTCAGTTGAGCAGGTGTTTGGCTCAGGTGAGCTGCATCTGTTCTGTTCTGAGTTTAAGGGATAATCAGGTGATCAGGAGTCAGTGTCTAGACACACAGCAGATGCCTACTCCTTTAGCCAAGCAGAGGAGAGAGAGAAATGAACTGTCACTTAGGGCTGGGCGGTATATCGCGTTTGTTACGATATATCGATATATATTTCAGAAACGATATGGAATGAGGCAATACCGTTTATATCGATATACAGTAGTTTGATACGAGCGCATCTGAAAATAGTGGAGGATGAATGAGCTGCTGCAGGGAAAGTGCATAATCCAATTAGTCCTAAACATGACATATATTAAGGGCTTCAAAATAACTGGTAAGATATAGCGAACACATAGTTTAAAGCAGCTTGCCCTGTCAGATGCTCTGAGAGATAGGCTATTTGTGCTGACTGACAGATAAATACTTGTGGTGTTTAATGCGTTTGAGATGTGGTGCTTTCCTTAGTGCATAACTTACATTTCATAGGTATATTCTCCATCTGTAAATGTTAGAAAGTCAAATGTTGCTGTCAGGAGAGGACGAGCCTTCTGCAAGTGAATCTCCGCTAAAATTCAGGCTTCTGTGAATGAGCGCCGCCGCACGCATGCGCGCTAGGCTTGCCGCGATGGTCGGTGTTGCCGGTGTTCAGGTGAAACACCGGTTACATCACTTGCCCACCGCGGCACTGCCCCCACCGTCGTTTTGATTTTTATAGTAATAAAATAATTTAGTTCAGTTAGAGAACAGACACTACAATTAAAAACTGAACGTGTCTGCTCAGAGTGTGAGCCGAACGAAAGTCGCAGCACAGACCAGCAGCAGGAGTCAAATCTCATTTATCACTGACAGACAAGATGATCGCGAAAGATTTGGTTTCAAAGCGAAATGTAAAAGCGCCTATTTAAGTGAGTTTGTCATTGTACTGTTTTGTTGTTGTGTTTTTCATTAAGAATAATAGGCTAATGAACCCGCTCCGGAATTGGTGCTAATTCTAAACCGAAAGTAAAATGAGCACGGCCGCACTGTCATTCACGGTGTGTGTCCACTGGCGCGTTTTCAGTTCATTCCTATGGAAGCTTAACTTCCATAGGAATTCATTGAAAACACTCGCTTTGCTCCGCTCTGTTATGAATGCCCGAGCGGCCGTGCGCATTTTACTTTCGGTTTAGAATTAGCGATTTAAAAGCCCCTGCCGGTGATATCGGTATTACCGGTGTTGTCACACATCGATTAACCGGAAAATTTCCTCACCGTCACATCCCTAATGCGCGCCAAACAGTGGAGCGCAATAATTCTTACTAAAATATACATATTGCTAAAATATTTGTTGTTGGACCATAAATGCGCCATATGTGGAATTTTAAACCTTCAAGTGTATTTTTATGAAAGTGACCATTATAATGGGGTAATCAAATGTAGGCTAATATAATTAGTCTGTGCTTTTGTTTTCATTTTTAGTTTAGTGAATTTATAAAACAAAATCATTATTTTTGTTTTTAGATTGTAATGTTACAATGTTAGAATGTAATGTGATTTTAACCCCCTTTTGGTACATAATATATTGCATAGCCTACATTATATTCACTATTTGTTTATAGCCTTCAAATCATTGTTTGTAGGACATCATTGGGCAGGATGTGATATAACATTTTTTTAAATAAAAAATACAGATTTTTTTTTTTTATTATCCAAAACGTAGAAAATACCGAGATATATACTGCATATCGCCATTTAACCAAAAAAATACAGAGATATGATTTTTTTGGCCATATCGCCCAACCCTACTGTCACTACAGACAAGACTGGGTCTATTCCTGGAGAATAATGGCTTCTCGCTTGTGCAATTTATCTCTAAAGGTGTCTTTCAAACTTAAAAGGAACACAACCAGCTGATTCCCAGCCCCAATATTTTAACTGTGAAATGTCTAGAACAAGGTCATCTGTTATTAGGACTGCACAAATAATCAGAATTAAAAAAATATAATGGCTTAGTGAGATTATCAAATCGCAAAGGCTGCGATTTAATAAAAAAATATGTGCTGTGTGTTTCAGAGTGAAGGGCAGCACTTTCTTCATTAACACGTGAACAGCTCATGATCCGCCGGTGTTTGCAGCATCCCGGTTCACAGTGAGTGCTGCTCAACATGAACTCCATCTCTGCATCTGCTCTGAGTTTGAGTCATGCATTTGGCAAGGCAACATGCGGCAAACATCTTCCCATGCTTGTAACAAGAAGTGCTTATCAACAAAAGTGAAGCTTTAAGGGCTCCCATTTGAAAATGAATATTAGTATTGTAATTTCACAGTTTCAAAAAATATTATATTACTGAACCTTTTTTAGTGAAATATTACAATAGTAATACAATAATATTAGTAGTAATATTTTGTATAATAGTGCTGTCAAATCGATTAATCGTGATTAATCGCATCTAACATAAAAGTTTGTTTATATATATATATATGTGTGTGTGTGTGTGTGTGTGTGTGTGTGTGTATATATATATATATATATATATGCACACATATATAGGACTCTCAGCATTAATGCGTTAACGTGATTAATTTAAATTCCTTAACGCGTTAAAATAATTTAACGCAAATAAATTACAGAAGTACGTGAAGCTGCGTCATTAACGTAATTTTCGTCACGCAGTACGATGATCTTAGAAGTCGGGAGTTTATCACAATCACACTGAGCATCTACAAGCACACGTAACCCTGGGAGGAGGAAATATCCATTCTAACTCTTTAACCTGCTTCTCTGTTTGTGATCAGGCCATTTTAAGCCGTTAAACTCTGGGAAAGTTTTCAGTGATCCAGTAATCGAATTCATTCAAACAGTCCAAAACAGCGCTAATGTAAAGAAGGCCGGGCTGATTAGAATAGAGACTCACATTGCGTTTTTGCTGAATTATTCATTCCAGTGTGTGCTTTGCTTTAAAACACGAGCTGTCGTATTCTGCGATTGTTTCTGAAGAGCGCAATGTTGGTGCCGTACAGTAAGCGCGTGAGAGTCTGTTATTGATGCACAAAGAACAAACCATGTGTGTGCGTGCTCTCGATCACTGATCACATGCTGCATTCATGTACAGACACATCTCAGTACATTCGCGTTGTTTCCACACACACTCGGGAAGGATAATGTTTATTTGTCATGTGTACGTTGTTGTGATTAGTAATCGTACGTTTATGCAGTCAAAGCGGTTGATTTAGGAGTTTTTTTGGCGTCTCCGTGTGGTCCTGTTCGGTATCGCAGCTTGACGTCTAAAATGAAAACAATCTTGTTGTTGTTGCTCTGTACACACACTATACACTGAATTCTGTAACTTTTTTTTCTGTAATGTTTTTTTTCATGGGTGCTTAGGTGTGTATAAATTTATTATATAAGTATATGGACTCCTTATATTTGGTTATTTGGTGTCCTTTTGGAGTCTCAAATGATCCTTGAACCTTGCAGAAAATACAGTTTTCTCATTGTTTACTTTGCTGGATATAGCAAATGATGACAAAATGAATGTGTTTAATGAGATAAATGGCGTATGCTTAATTTTACAATAAGTGTGCGATTAATCACGATTAAAAAAAATTAATCGATTGACAGCCCTAATATATATATATATATATATATATATATATAAACTATTATTATTATAGCTGTATTGAAATTATTATTATTTTTTATTTTACAGTGAAATATTACAATTTCTTTTTTATTTAGTAGTAATAATAATAATAATAATAATAATGATTATTATTATTATTATTATTATTATAATATAGCCATATTGAGATATAACTAGGGATGCACGATATATTGGCCACCATATTGGTATCGGCCAATTTACGTTAATTTTTAATGTTATCGGCCCGATAAGAAAATTTGGCAGATATATTAAAGCTGATAAATAATGTATTATTTCCTTCAGCTGAGACACTTCAGATGCGCACTGTTCATCATGATGGGTTTGATTTGCTTGAAATATGATTGGAATCACTTCAAAAAAGGAAAATACAGTTTAAGTCTGTCATATAGGTTACATAAAATTATAATGAGAATATCATAATTGTGTGCTTGGGACATGGATTTTAATTGTGAGACTTTTGTTTTTGTAATCAGGCTCTCAAAAATTATATAAAAACTTGGATTTAGATTTATCAGCCAATATATCGGTTATCGGCTTTCAGATATAAAGAATTATCGGTTATCTGCCAACATTTTCATATCGGTGCATCCCTCAAACAAGAACAGCAAACTTGGATTTTCTAATTTTTTTAAATCGTGTTTTAAATCACATTCGCCCTAAATCATGGAGCCCTATCTGTTACACAACCAGTAAACCTGTAATCACAAAGTACAGATGGTAAATCCTAACCTGCTTGTATGCGGGTGGCAGCCTGTGTCCTGAGGTTGCGCTGACGGTGCTGGTACCTGCGCCAGCAGCACTGGATACAGAACGCCTTCTGTGAGCGCACCCTGTTCCTGTGCTCCTCCAGCACCTCCAACTGCACAAAACATGATAAATTAACTACTGACGTCAAACTAAAATTACATCTGACTGCCTGCTGTTTCATCAGCCGAGACAGGGCCAACGAGTTCAGTGAACTTTCAACAGCTGCCTCACATTACAATCATCAGAGAGCATGCTTTACCAGGGACTGTGTGAGAAAGACTTTGGTCCTCCCACAATGCACCATGTTGTTGCTGTCACCAGGGCTGAGGGTGGAGTTTGGCACGTGTCTCTTGAGGACCACATTGAGCACATCCTCTACAGCAGATCCCAGAACAGCCTGGTCGCTCATCTCAGGGCCTGTGGGCGAGAGCAGAGCTTTAGAAATACACATTTATGATACTTTTTACATGGTGGCATTTTGCGACCTTATTTTCCTGCTGGTGCGACTAAATTTTGTTAGAGGTCGCACTGGTGACACCCAACTGATAACATATGAGAAACATCAAACGGCAAACGAAACAAAAGCGGAACGGAACCTCGTTTGAGCTACGTGGACCGTTTATCAGCCGGTGCAATAACAGATACACGGGTCGATCTCGATCACGCGACACCGTTACTACACAGCGCTGGAAATCCAGTGAGAAAGCGTTTGAATTCACCACAGAATTAATAACATCGAGATCTAGTGGAAGCGTTCGGCGCAGAATTCTCTGTTATAAAGCACAGATATCAGATCAAACAGAGCTGACGGGGAAACCAGGAGAAACATTGAGCCATGAGCGAAGATCAGGGGTTTCAGTCACAAATCACCAACATTCACCATGATTTACTGTAGTAACACCACATGATTTACTGTAGTAACACCACATGATTTACTGTAGTAACACCACATGGGATTGTGGAAGAAATAGTCATTTACATTATTCATCTCAGAGTTCAACCTTTTGAGAGTGAAATTCAAGCACTTTTCAAGGGCTTCACACTTTTTCTTTAAAGCTCTAAATATTATCCAATTTTAATGTTATTTTAATGTGATGATTTGTAAAACTAAAGAGTTTAAAAGGTAGGCCACTTTGTGGCAAACAAGCACTTTTATTTGAAAAAGACATGAAATGACCACTATAACCAGTAGATGGCAGCAGAGGAGCATTTATTGACTTATTAGCCATTTCCACTCCTTAATTTATGGAAAAAAGTAGGAAGTCACAAAGTCTCATTAAAAATAAACTTTTCTTCAAATTGTGACTGTATTACACATAAAACAAGTAAAGAGTGCTCCTTTTATAATCACTGAAGCTGAATTTCAGTGTGAGACTATAGAAGAACAATGGGACATTTAATAAGAATAGAATATTTAAATTTCCCTATAAAAATTAGGTTTTTGCACATTACTGTTGTTAATAAAAGTTAATTTTATCTGCATATCAATTCAAGCTCAGTGCTTCACTGTTAAATTTCCAATAAACAAACATGTACTATTATTAGTAACTGCACTTAACAAAACAATAGTAATTTTATTATTAAATTAACTTGATGATAAATTTTCCTCCAGCGCTGGTGCCACTGCTCTCAAATGTTAGTCTGGAGCCTTGTACTTCTATTGTGTTTTAAAATCCCACTGCAGTCAATAATTTTATCCCTTAAAACTCAATCAAAACGACATATTTAAAAGTTTTTTTCCCCCTGTGAAAATTTCTGTGCTTCATTTAGTATGCGTGGATTAATGAACATGCAAATTAGTCCCCTACACTATAATTTTCAAAATACCTTGCTTAATTGGTTAAGCTGTGTTTGATTAGAGCTGGACCTTCAGGAGGATTGAGCACACTTCATTTATCTGAGATTTAAAACAATTTATAACCAACTAATTTGCTAATTCATGCAGGATGAGCTAGAACAAGTCTGTATCACATCCCGCAAGCAGTGACATGAAACCACATGCAAATAAATCAAACCACTTGGACAAAGACCTATTTATTTCTATATAAGACGTTAGGCAGATTACGCCAAGTTTTAACCTCAACATACAGAAGAGGGAGAAGTAAGAAGAAACGGCAAGCAAGTACATAACTGCATGCAAAGATAAGCATGCAGTAATTCACCTTAAAATTCAGATTCACATTATTTTAAGCACTGCGTTCATAGAAAAAGACAGGAAGAAATGAGAGGAGGATACTGAAAGAAAAAAAGACAAGAATCGGGAATTAAAGAAGAGAATAAGAAAAGCAGATGGTATTGTGTACTTAGTGTTCACGTACTGTTCTCTCCATTCATTTGCGCTGCTAGTCTGTTGTTTGTGATCAGCCCATATCTCTGGAGGAAACTGCCATACGGGATCCTGTACAAATAATACAAAAGAATGATTTCAAGGGGAATTCTGTAATAATGTCTCTAAACTTGAGCTGAGATATTAGATATACCAATTTTCTTTTTAACCCTTTCACACGCAAGTTTAAAATATTCTGGCTGACCCCCCCCAGCGTGAGTTTTTCAAGGCGACCGTAATTTAGAACGTATCACTTTATTGTTTCCATGGTGACGCATCATTGCGTGTCATGTGACACACTGCAGTCAAAATAGTGCTGTATGACTGATGATCTGCTTTTATTTCATTTTTCCTTTTTATTTAAAAATATTAACACAAACTTGTTAACTATAGCATGAAATATCTGATATTCCGATTGTCAAATATGGGCAAGTGGATGTGTTTTGTTGTTTAAACACCTTTATAACGATTGCTTTAGTTGTGCTATATGCGCTGCCATTTTAGTGTGTGCCGCAGTTCAGAGAATCGGATCTATTGGATTTACAACACGTGAATTCATCCACTTCTCCTGAAATACATGAAAGTAAGTGGCCGGTGAACTGGGAGAAGAATCGAGTAAACCTTAAAAGTTACTTACACAATGTGTATCTGATATGAATAAAACTTGTTGTCTAATTATAATGGAAAGGATTATTATTGCCACTTCCATAGACATCAGTGTGTATTTTACAAACTCTAAATGTATTGTTTTGCTAAATGTATTTAAATGTCTGAAACCTAAAATAAACATTATGCGGTTGAAAACACTGAATAGTTGTTGTACATGACAAGTGCTGAGCATGTCTGTCTCTGGCTCAGCGGCAGCCAAACCGCGAAAGCACATTTGAATTCAGCAGTTGATCACGTGATGCACTGAACGTTCTAATCACACCGGTGTGATCGTACACTCTAGGGACCAGCCAAGACTAATCACTCCGGTGTGATCGTACACTCTAGGGACCGGCCAAGACTAATCACACCGGTGTGATCGTACACTCTAGGGACCGGCCAAGACTAATCACACTGGTGTGATCGTACACTCTAGGGACCGGCCAAGACTAATCACACCGGTGTGATCGTACACTCTAGGGATCGGCCAAGACTAATCACACTGGTGTGCTCGTACACTCTAGGGACCGGCCAAGACTAATCACACTGGTGTGATCGTACACTCTAGGGATCGGCCAAGACTAATCACACTGGTGTGCTCGTACACTCTAGGGACCGGCCAAGACTAATCACACCGGTGTGATCGTACACTCCAGGGACCAGCCAAGACTAATCACACCGGTGTGATCATACACTCCAGGGACCAGCCAAGGCTAATCACACTGGTGTGATCGCACATGCGAAAGGGTTAAACACTTGTGATGATGTGAAGATTGTATGGTAAGAGATGTGTTACCTGATGGGAAATCCTGCTGCACTGATGTTTATGGTCTCCACTATCCCACAGGCCTCAAGCTGAGCGATAACCTAAACCCAAACCAAACCAAGACTCACTAACCAGTCCATGAACTATAAACTTCTTCAACCTGAATCTCTCAAGGGGATCCCAATTGAACAGACAGAAATGCATGTTTTTCGCACCTCTTCCTTTTTGAAGGTGAGCGGTCTGCAGTCAGGGTTGGGTTTGATGCAGCGCGTGTAGTGCGGGGTGGTGCTATGCAAAATCTTCATCAGGCTTTCAAGTGAGTTCTGCATATTCACAGGAAGACAAACAAATGATCATATTAAGCAAAGACACAGGTCAATGTAAAAACAATCTGAATTGAACCAAGCATCCCTCCTGAACATCCTCTATTACAGTCTGATTGTAGTTGTATAGCATATGAAAGTCTGAAGGGGCATTAACATCCCAAATAATTAACTCCATTTAGTGGACAGCGTTAAATACAGGTATAAACAAAGGACAACAGTGAAGGCCTGCTTATTAACCTGTCAATCAACCATTATGGTAAAACAAGTATTAAATATTAAACATTGCCGTTTATGACTAGCACTTTAAAATGTATGTCTACTTTAAAACTTAATCCTTGACCACTTTGTACAATCGAGAATATAATATGGTAATGGATATATGTGTGAAAGATGTTGAAAGGACTGGGACAAGGAAATAATTTGAAATCATCCTATAATGTGAATCAATGTAAAACTTAATGATTAAGGGCTAAAACACAATAATTTAAGCTATTTGTGAAAATGAAATCTTTCTATGAACAAATCATAAGCATAATTTTTTACCTCTTTAAAACCTGTACCTTAAATTTGGAGACGACAGTGATCACTTTACTGTGTCCTCTAGAGCCCTCACTCTCATGGTCACCATCAGCAAAGAGACTGTGCAGCAATGAATCCTGGGACTTCTGCAGGAGACAGGTGAGCTCAGGAGGAACCGGGTCCTGCAAAACACATGGACACATGCATGCAAATGAGACAAAAACACAAATGAGTGCTCCCCAAGGAAAACATTTCATTGTGTTTCGCTTAGACCAGCTACATATTTGTGACCCTGAACCACAAAACCAGTCATAAGTCTCACGGGTATATTTGTGGCAATAGCCAACAACGCATTGTATGGGTCAAAATTATCCATTTTTCTTTTATGCCAAAAATCATTAGGATATTAAGTAAAGATCATGTTCCATGAAGATATTTGTAAATTTCCTACTGTAAATATATATTAAAAAAATGTATTATTATTAGTAATATGCATTGCTAAGGACTTCATTTGGACAACTTTAAAGGCGATTTTCTCAATATTTAGATTTTTTTGCACCCTCAGATTCCAGATTTTCAAATAGTTGTATCTCGGCCAAATATTGTCCTATCAAACCATACACCAATGGAAAGCTAATTTATTCAGCTTTCAGATGATGTATAAATCATCAACCCTTATGACTGGTTTTGTGGTCTAGGGTCACATTTATGTAAGCAACTATTTATATAGTTTGTACCTTGTTCTTCTCCATCATGCCCTTGATCTGGTAGCTGACTTTGCCTGCGTAGTGGGCCACAGTGAAATGAGGCTCTTTGCTGAATTTGTCCCAGCTGATGTTGGCATTATCTGACAGTTCCTTCTCCAGACGCACACAGAACTGCTTCGCATCCGATGCTCTGTTCAGACGACACTCCTGAAGGACAGACAGACAGAAAGAGAAGGAAGGAAGAAGAAACTCATTAATGTTATTAAAAAAGCTCTTTCACCATGTATCATTAAGATATAAATAATGTCATTCACTACATTTGTGATGTAAAACCAAATGCAATACAATGCAAAAGAAATGCATGATACTACAGTATTTCTTCATCTTTTTTCAATTTTTCTCTCTCTGAGATAAGAAGTGGAAGCAGACCTCATTGAGCAGGGAGAAAATGCTGGAGGGACTGCCTTCAATCAGGTCCAGGCAGCCCTGGTTGTCCTGATAACGTATGAAGGACCACTGCAGGCCCTCGGTCACATACTCCTCCTGCTGGGCCTTCAGGTAATGAGCCACAAAGTGCTGCTGCAGCTTCTCGTTAGCGTAATTAATACACAACTGCTCCAGGTTGTTCAGGAGGAAACATTCAAAACCGTACACATCCAGCAGGCCTGTAGAAGACACCAAGTCAAGAATGAATTGCTTTTTAGAAGTACTTTCATTCCATTTAGAAAACAAGATGTACAGTAAATGATAAGACAAATTAAGATATTTTTTATGAAATCCGAGAGGTTTCTGAATTATCCATAGGCAGCAATTTCATTGCAACTTTCAAGGCCCAGAAAGGTAGTAAAGACATGGTTAAAATAGTCCATGTGACGAGAATACTTTTTGTGCGCAAAAAACCCCAAAATAACGACTTTATTCAACAATTTCTTCTCCTCTGAATATACGTGAATAGCATAGGAGAATGACGTTGAAGAGAAGAGATTGGTGAATTAAGTAGTTATTTTTGTTAGTTTTTTTGCGCACAAAACGTATTCTCGTCTCTTCATAACATTAAGGTTGAACCACTGGAGTCACATGGACTATTTTAACGATGTCTTTGCAACTTTCAAGGCTCAGAAAGGTAGTAATGACGTTGCTGCCTATGTGTGGCTCAGAAAGCTCTCGGATTTCATCAAAAATATCTTAATTTGTGTTCTGAAGATGAACGAAGGTCTTACAGGTTTGGAACGGCATGAGGGTGAGGAATTGATGACATGGAATTTTCATTTTTGGGTGAACTAACCCTTTAAAATCTTAAAATGATATGGAGAATAGACTGGAAAGTAATATATTAAAATTAAATAAGTAAATAGTTAAAATATGTACCAATAAAGTTGCACCACATGGAACTGTCAGCACACATACTGTTGTTGATGAAAGTGACTAACCAGTCAAACAGCCTGAAAAAATAAAATGAAAAATAAATGTGTTCATTGAAATACTTGCACCAGTATTATAAAAATATCTTCCGTTCTTCAGTTTCCCTTTAGGTATAAGTAGGGTTGTCAAACATACCGGTACCAGTTGATACAAAAAAAAAGTTGACGGTACCAGCATTTCAAGCATTCTCGTTCGTGTTTGTTTAAGCGTTGTCTGAGCGTCAAAGGTTTCTTTTTACAGCGTGTTTCTACAAGCACTGAAGCCAATCAGACATATCTGTTGAGCGCATGAATGCAACGGCCTATCAGAGGTGCTAGTCAGTAAGTTAATCACAATCCACTGAAAACGCACAAGATTTTGTTTAGTTCAACACAAGCCGCACACTTGCAAATCCTTTCATTATAACCAGCAAAGTGTAAACACTATGTAAATAAGACATTCATTGTACAATTAAGACTTATTTTAACAGGAGTTTTTGCGAGATTAATAAAAACGCAACGTGAAATACAATCCATGTACTTTCTTCTTAAGGTTAATATATCTGTTGTGTTCGTCGCCACATGAAGTTATCACGTTCACATCAGTCAAGTTCTGGTCTGGTGAGATTCAGTGAAGAAAATACACAGATACTTTTTGGGGATTTCTAGGCAATGTATTTCAGGTCATATTTGTCTTAATCTTGATTTCTTATAACTTAAGTGTTTTTCTGGGCGAGTCGGAGTGAACTGCGGCGCTAATAGAGTCTCATGAACATCCAGTCGGTCAAGGTCAGGATTTTTGTTAAATAATACATTAAATTTCAGATTTCTTTTAAATTTTTTCTTTTGTGGTTTGAAAAGAATAGAAGGGCTTACTGCATTAGAACAACATCAGGGTCAGTAAATGATGACTTAATTTTCATTTTAGGGTGAGCTATCCGTTTAATTCAATAGTTTTTGCTGTGGTACCGAAATTGGTACAGAGAACTGCAAAATTTGACTGGTACTAGTACCGACTACTGAAATGTTGGTATCGTGACCACCCTAAGTATATTGCATATAATAAATAATGCAACACTATACATGTTGCATTATCTATAAAATACAGCTCTACGAACATCTTCATAAAATGTGTAGCCCAGTTTATACGTCTGTGACTTACTGCGCATAAATGGCTTTAGCAAGACAGTCTCTGCGGACGCCACACTCCGACTGAGAGCAAGGCTTGAGGACGTTCTGTTTGCCAGCACGCAGAGTTCTCACTGTCAGACACGACTGCAGCTCGTCTAACGGCACCTGCAGCAGGGCAGCGGTCTTCTGCAGGAAACCTGCACACAACATACAGAGAGTCCTATTTAAACAAAAAACATCATAATTTAAAAGTAATAGGCTATTTTCTATCCTGTTTTGAAACACTGTTGTGCATTCGAGACTAGGAAAAACGGCCACTGCTATGATTGGGTAACAGTTTTGCATATTAAAATAATTTTCAATGGGCAGGGCTAAAGAGGCAATGATGTAGAAGTAGGCGTTGATCTTCTTATGCAGAGGCGGCCTTTAGTTGCACTATTACGTCATACTGAGACAAAATCCGAAACGAGTCGTTTTGGGAGCTTGGTTTTTAAATAAAAGTTGTTTTTGGACTAATGAGAAAAATTGGAGTTCTGAAACTTACAGGATATTTTTATAGTACAATGACTACTTATATGTCGAGAGAGTGCGTATATAGCAAAGAGTCACAGGAAAGTACTGGGGAGAGAGGAGGAATGTGATATGGACATGTCACCACCCAGACATGAACTTGCATCACCCATAATAGTACTTTGTCTCATCATGTCTGGAGTATGCACCTTGCCTAATTCACAGACATAACTTTGCTTCTTAGATAAACAAAACAGCAGAAACACCACACCTTTGGAATGCCCATCAAGATCACATGACTGAGCCTCTTCTGATGCAGGACTGAAGTCTACATTCCCCAGCTGAAGGAGACCTGCAAGGATCTTTGCAAAAAGACAACAATCGAGTCATTTTTACAACTTAGTATAATATTTATTTCCATAATTTTATGTTGTGTTATTTTGGTGTGTGAACTTGCATCAAAACCTCAACGGCAATCGCACTGAGAAATAGTTAATTGTCTCCACCCACTATTCATACAAATAAGGTCTTATTAACATCATAGTTCATTTAACAAGTTTAATTAATCGGTCCAAACCACCAAGTGTAATCAGTCTCTAAAACCCCAAAAACCATTCATCTCCAATCATCATTGAGGTTTTGATGTAATTTTACCCATGTCACAACTTACCCTGAAAATCTGTGCCCGTTTTCCCTCATCAATGCCAAGGTTGATCATGGCATCCACAGTCTCTCGCAAACAGTCTTCTGCTTAAACAAACAGAATGCAAGATGTCAAATATTAAATGTGCCTCCTCAAAGTCCTCCTGAAATGCTTCAAAAGACAAATTCTTGATGTTAAAGTATATTATTGCCCAGATCTTTATATAAAGTTGGATCTATACGTACACTATATAGCCAAAAGTTTTGGGACGCCTGCCTTTACATGCACATGAACTTTAATGACATCCAATTCTTAATCCGTAGGGTTTAATATGGAGCAGTCATGTTGGAACAGGAAGGGGCCATCCCCAAACTGTTCCCACAAAGTTGGGAGCATGAAATTGTCCAAAATGTCTTGGTATGCTGAAGCATTAAGAGTTCCTTTCACTGGAACTAAGGGGCCAAGCCCAACCCCTGAAAAACAACCCCACACCATAATCCCCCCTCCACCAAACTTTACACTTGGCACAATGCAGTCAGGCAAGTACCGTTCTCCTGGCAACCGCCAAACCCAGACTCGTCCATGGGATTGTCAGACAGAGAAGCGTGATTGGTCCCTCCAGAGAACACGTCTCCACTGCTCTAGAGTCCAGTGGTGGCGTGCTTTACCCCACTGCATCCCACGCTTTGCATTGCACTTGGTGATGTAAGGCTTGGATGAGCTGCTCGGCCATGGAAACCCATTCCATGAAGCTCTCTACACACTGTTCTTGAGCTAATCTGAAGGCCACACGAAGTTTGGAGGTCTGTATCTATTGACTCTGCAGAAAGTTGGCGACTTCTGCGCACTGTGACCCTCAGCATGCGCTGACCCCGCTCTGTGGCCTACCACTTCGTGGCTGAGTTGCTGTTGTTCCCAATTGCTTCCACTTTGTTATAATACCACTAATAGTTGACCGTGGAATATTTGGTAGTGAGGAAATTTCACGAATGGACTTATTGCACAGGTGGCAACCCATCACGGTACCACGCTTTAGTTCACTGAGCTCCTGAGAGCGACCCATTCTTTCACAAATGTTTGTAGAAGCGTCTGCATGCCTAGTGCTTGATTTATACACCTGTGGCCATGGAAGTGATTGAACACCTGAATTCAATGATTTGTAGGGGCGTCCCAATACTTTTGGCAATATAGTGTATGTCCATCTTTATCTACAAACATACAGTATACTCGCATAGGGCTAGAGCAAGAGTGGGTTGAAAATCTTTAACTTTAATTCTTGCCTTCTAATGTTTTCTCAGCATGTGGCAACCAAGCAAAGTCTTGTTCCAAAGGCAGCATCCATTCCAGTCTCTGTTTTTCTGTGGCTCCTTTCATCATCTTCAAATCAAACCAACAATAAACAACAAACATTCAAATGAACACACAAGTAAACACAATTGTCTGACTGCCTGACACATCAGAATGTTTGCAGATGATGTACACAAATGGGCATTACAACTGATAGTATTACTGGAATTGGAAGTCTTTTGTAGTATTTGTATTCTGTGAACACAGGCTCTTTACTTCACCTGGTAGAATATGTGAAAATTTCTCTCATTTGGTGCTTGGATAGCCACTCTGGTCTTCTCCAAGAGATATGTATGCACTGACGCCCCAACCAGCAGCTGAGAGCTGAATTATAAAATCACACTGGTTTAAACCAATTGCTTTAGGTTCATGTGCCTGAAGTCAATGAAACTGAGAGAAAGCACAACTGACCCGTTGAGCTGAAGCTGAATGTATTTTCCAAAGCGACTGCTGTTGCTGTTGCGTAATGTGCAGGAATTGCCTGGGGAAGAAGGGAAAAGGAAAATAAAGGCTTTTAGAAAGAGTGTAATGAATATTTCACTGAATATCATAGAGGAAACAAGAGTAAAGCATCAACTGCTCTCAGTCTTTCTCACCAAACGCCTCCATGAGGGGGTTGGAGTCCAGTACTCGTCTTTCTATCTTCTCTACTGTGTCCTGGGACTTCTGAGAAGAGGCGGCCACAGTGGCATAATACTTCATCAGACAGCGCGACGTCCATGTCTGAAGAGATATTTGGGTAGTATTTATAACACATATGCATTGGAAAACATGAATTAGGAACCTACGCCACTCAAACACCACTTACCTTCCCAGCTCCACTCTCTCCAGAGACGACCAGCGATTGGTTCATGGGCTCCACCTGGCCCTGCACATTCCTATAAGCCTCTTCTGCTACGATGAAGATGTGTGGCTTAAATTCCTGTGTACAAAGAGATGCTTTAACATTGCCTTCTAGATAGACAGTGCTTTCCAATCATGCATGCACTGTTGTTCAACGGTTGAGCTGGAAAATGTTTCAGTGTATATTAGGGGTGTAAAGGAACACACTTCAATCCGAGTTCCCACACGAACATATTAAGTATTCAGTCCATTTCATCACGAAATTCAAACGATAAATGCAGTTTTGACGCTCTTTAATTTGATGTGACAGATCACTGTGTATGCGCGTCAGTTCAAGCGGCAGCGCGGCGCGCGAGTGAACGCGATCATCTCTTAATAAACATGAATCAACATCTGAAGGTATGTTGAGGATACATTACAACTTACTGAAACATATGTCGTGTAATCGCTCAATCAGTGTTTCAACGGTGGAAAGACGTCAATAAGCTTGTAAACAATGTCACGTAGCATCACATTTACCTCAGAAGTCATTCAGTGTCCACAGCTGTGAGTTCACTAGAGAAATCAACTCTTTCACTAAATATATGCTCTATATTAGCCTATATATTCATTATATTCTACTTAACCTGTTAGTGATGTCTTGATTATTTAATGTATGTTTAAATGAATCTGTCATGAAAATGTATAAAGTATAAATAATTATATTTCAACAACGAATTGGAGTAAAAACATAATTTTATAAATAGATTTAGAAGTTAAATGCAAAAACTGCCTAATGTGAAGTTTACATGTTTGCATACAATGTGTTATTTGAGTGTTGATTATTATGTCTAAAAATTGGGCTCTGTTGTTAACCTTTATTATAGTAATGTGCAAGTAAGGGCTCATTATATAGTTTACACTTTACAGCATTAGCAGAGATATTTCTTTTTATCTTTAAGAAACTTTTAGTTATAATTGAATTCATTTAAGGACAGACACAATTTGTTCAGTAAACCACTGTTTAATAAAAAAAAAAAGAAGCAATTTTATATTTAATTGTTTTCTCTCCCCTGCTGTACCGAACCGTGACTTCAAAACCGAGGTATGTACCGAACTGTCAGTTTTGTGTACCGTTACACCCCTAGTGTATATAATATAATCTAGGGCTGAAACGATTCCTCCAGTAACTCGAATTCAAAAAATCATTGAGGCAAATGATTTTGAAGCTGAATGAATGAAGCTTCGTTAAGTCCATTTAACTACACACGGTCATGTTGCAGAAAGACATTTTTTGTGTAAGGACTCGAGTATGCGCGGATTACGGTTATATCCGCGGGTCAGGTGGGTAAAGTAATAAAAAGTAACATTCTAAAAATTGCGGGTGGATGAGAGATAAATCATTAATGTGTTGATTTTAATAAAGACGCGGAACTCTCATTTCACGGTAAAACGCAATGAATGTGTGTCATTCTTTAACTTTCGTTTTCAGCTCATTTCAAGATCAAAGACCGCAATGCGAGAGAGAGCGGCGTCAGCACTGGTGATATAATTTAGTCTCGCTATTTTTAAATGACGACAACTGTGTGTTGAGCTTCAGGATGCGACGCTGAACATTTCAGTTTCATTTGCGGCAGTTCCCGAGTCAGCTGAAGAGTTACGAGCAACTCGAAACACATGAACAGCATGAATGGAGTTTGCACATGCATCACCGTCATTGTGATGTGTATGTGAAATGTTTAATGGGACTTTGTATACTTGATATCACCGAAATACACCATTAAAATGTTCTCAAAGCTAAGCGCAACAAATAGCAGAACAAGGTATAACTGTTGTGTGCGCGTAATACGTAATTTAAATCTCACACTTTAATCATATTTATAGCTCCTAACTTAATAAAACAAGCTGTGTTACTATGATGAATGATTAGCTCAAAATGTAGATCTGTATGTGGGATGTAGACTACTTTTTACTTAATTATATCCAAACACATCTCTCGCTTTTGCTCACGTTCAGCAGTTACTCCTCTGTGTGCTATATAGGTTGTCGACCCTGGTTTAGGTTATTTAAGAAATGTAATTTCGCCAAAGAAGATTTTTTAAAGCAACCTACTTCAGTGTAGCTAATATGTTACGATAGCATCGCGCTTAACACTGCGAATTTAAATAGTTGTAATGTGACGATCGGGTGCGGATATCTAAATCAGAGAAAACCATGTGCGGGTGGATGGTTTGTTTTTAACAGCGGATTCGGTGACGTTAGAGCTGATCCGCGCATATCTACTCTTGTTCTTGTTCCAAGTTTCCTTCCTGTCCAATATTTTTTGCTTCTTACAAAAGCCACAAAGCCTTCAGAAGACAGTAAAGGCTTATGTCATGCCTGAGCTGAAGCTGAAACTTGAAAGTTAAGTTGCACAACATTAATGCAATGTTTAGGCATTATTATTATTTATATTACTATTATTTTGATTTATAGGTTGTAGGTTTAGTTTTAGGTTGTACTATGTTGAAATTGATTTTTATTTATGATTTTGTTATTTATATATTTGTATTTGCATTTTGAATATAATATGGCAATTGAATGCACTAAATTGGTATAGTTTTCACAGATATTAATGTATGCAATTTCAGCAATAAAACTTAAAAATTTTCTAAAAAGGAAACAAATTAGTTGTTTATTTTAAGATACCGGTCTTATTTTCTCTTGTATATTTAGTATTGCTCTTTAATAAAGAAAAAGTAATTCTTATCCGATTACTCGATTAATCGATGGAATAATTGGTAGAATACTCGATTATTAAAATAATCGATAGCTGCAGCCCTAATATAATCTACCTTTACCTGTCCCAGAAAATGGCCATTAAATGCTAGTTAATATTATTTAGAGTGACCTCAGTTTATTTATATCCAACTTCCTGATTTGCAATTTTTCCATTAACATTCTCAGATGTTAAAATAAACATGCAGTTACTGGCCCATGGCGTAAATGCGAAAATGTCCAAACTCATAGTTTGTATTTTACTTTTGCACAAATTAATGGCAGCTGTTGACCAAAAGACGTAACAAAAACACTGTAGATTGTTCGATGCTGTTTTAAATATACAAAGTTAAAGACTGACTCATTAGCTTCATATTGAATCCCACAGAACCTGCAGCACACTGAACATACCAGGTGTGCAAACATTGTTTTGACACTGTCTTCCACTATGACAAAAGGCAGACAGACAGCTAAACATCATCCTGTCATCTGTTATGCATTAACTGTACAGATCTCTAGTTTCAAAAGACAACATAGAGGTGTGGGTGGTATGACCAAAACCAAAACTTATATTATGGTACGAGCAACTTTCATTTTTGCTTCATTCAACAACAATTTAACCAATAAATATTTTCTGTATTACATACTCAAGCAGTAATGTCTATTAGAAGAATATCTATTACAAGCAGTAATGTTACTATAGCTAACATCACAACAACAGCATATCTTGGTTTTGTGAAACAGCAAATCCAATGTTACTCATGTATGGAGCAAAAACAACAATGAACCTCTGCGTCCATTTTCAGGCCATCTCGCTCTCTAACGTCTCTCCAAAGCCGGAAAGCTTTTCTAATGTTAACGCAGGTCCTAAAGGCCTTGCCTGATCACTTGACCCTTTTTTCCAGCGATTTTCCTCTGAGCTTTTCTCTTTTGTAATGTCTCTCAGCCATTTTTCTTTCTACAGTCTTTCTTCAAATCTCCCTCTTACTCACTCCCTCTCCTCCCCAATCATGAGTGGACACGCCCCCTACTGCTGATTGGCTCACTCTCTCTCCTCCTCCCATCATGAGTGGACACGCCCCCTACTGCTGATTGGCTCACTCTCTCTCCTCCCCCATCATGAGTGGACACGCCCCCTACTGCTGATTTCCTCACTCTCTCTCTCCTCCCCATCATGAGTGGACACGCCCCCTACTGCTGATTGGCTCACTCTCTCCTCCCCCATCATGAGTGGACACGCCCCCTACTGCTGATTGTCTCACTCTCTCTCCTCCCCATCATGAGTGGACACGCCCCCTACTGCTGATTGGCTCACTCTCTCTCTCCTCCCCATCATGAGTGGACACGCCCCCTACTGCTGATTGGCTCACTCTCTCTCTCCTCCCCATCATGAGTGGACACGCCCCCTACTGCTGATTGGCTCACTCTCTCTCTCCTCCCCATCATGAGTGGACACGCCCCCTACTGCTGATTGCCTCACTCTCTCTCTCCTCCCCATCATGAGTGGACACGCCCCCTACTGCTGATTGCCTCACTCTCTCTCTCTCCTCCCCATCATGAGTGGACACGCCCCCTACTGCTGATTGGCTCACTCTCTCTCTCCTCCCCATGAGTGGACACGCCCCCTACTGCTGATTGCCTCACTCTCTCTCTCCTCCCCATCATGAGTGGACACGCCCCCTACTGCTGATTGCCTCACTCTCTCTCTCCTCCCCATCATGAGTGGACACGCCCCCTACTGCTGATTGCCTCACTCTCTCTCTCTCTCTCTCTCCTCCCATCATGAGTGGACACACCCCCTACTGCTGATTGGCTCACTCTCTCTCCTCCCCCATCATGAATGGACACGCCCCCTACTGCTGATTGCCTCACTCACTCTCTCTCTCTTTCCTCCCATCATGAGTGGACACGCCCCCTACTGCTGATTGCCTCACTCTCTCTCTCTCTCTCTCCTCCCCATCATAATTGGACACGCCTCCTACTGCTAATTGCCTCACTCTCTCTCCTCCCCATCATGAATGGACACGCCCCCTACTGCTGATTTCCTCACTCTCGCTCTCCTCCCATCATGAGTGGCCACGCCCCCTACTGCTGATTGGCTACAAGTGGGTTGTGGTGCTCTGTCTAATCCACTTTCAACAGCGTTTTTCAGAAATCACTTACTGCACCTTTTACATCTACCTCTGCATGGCATGAAGCATCAAACCACCCAGCCCAACATATGACCATATAAACTCATGGTATTTATGGCTTCCACACCAAAGTATCTGTAACGTCTACATTTTTATGTTGGAGATGTACTGATAGACTTGTTCATGTCATCACGTGTTTACCTGAGGCTGAGGAGCGGAGTGATATTCCCTCATCACATCCAGAGAGTACAGGTGAGGGATGGGTTGGAAGGGGTTGAGGGCGACCAGCGTACAGCCAGCATGCGTGTAGAAAACCTTTGCGCTGTACCTGGCCTGCAGACATTTCAGCACTGCCGAACACACAAAACACCACAGCAGAAATTAAACAGCGACTCACAATAGCAGAAGGGCTAGAAATATGTGACCCTGGACCACAAAACCAGTCATAAATCACACGGGTATATTTGTGACAATAGCCAACAATACATTAGCTGTGTTTCCACTGTCGGGCCAAAAGCAGGCGTGCTAGTGCATGCCAGGGCCAGTCGCGTTTCCACTGTCACTTCCGGGGCTTGATCGGGCCTTGTCGGGGCTTCCTCGGGGCCAACGGCCAGGGGTTTTTGGCCTTGGTCCAAAGCGGGCCAGCTCGGGCTTAAGGAGTGGTTACGAACAAAGGCGGAGTTTATCTGAGTCTCGGCAGCATTGGCGCCGCGAATGATTTCATATACCAGCTAACATCAGCATTAAAGACTTTTAAAATCATTTTAGCTCAAAACTCACTTTCAGACAGCAGCGAGTGTTTTAAATAAATTCTGTTTGTGATTCGATGTGGATTCTGATCATTATATAAGGCAGAAATAGTGATGCAAAAGACTATTTGCACGAACCATAGTAAACATGGTTAATATGACTGCTTGAAGAAATCAGACAAATCATATAGGCTATCACAATCATGTATTTATTTTATCTGTCAGTAGGTCTCGTCTCTTTATACCAGACTGTCTGATATCCATATTTAGCACCGCATAGCCTACTATGTCATAAAATAAAGCAACTCCGGTTTTTCGGGAGCTTCCTCTGTTTCTCTGACTGAAAATAACTATTCGGACTGTCGCTGGAGAGAGTGCTAAAGCTGCTCAGGTCGTATTTTTGTTGGAAAATGTGCAGAAATGATTGTTCTTTCTAAATGTGATGTAATAGGCTAATGTCCTGTGACTACGAAAAAACAGAAACAGACACGACTGAATAATAATTTAGCTTTCAGATGATGTATAAATCTCAATTTCAGAAAATTGACCCTTATGACTGGTTTTGTCATCCAGGGTCACATATAAGATAAGGTAAACGAATAATTAATGTTATTTTGTTAAAGTCTTGTAAGTAGAGATTTGAAAGGGGGTTAAAAGACAATTATTTATCAGTAATATCTATTTAACTGCACTGACATTATTGGATGAAAACAACTTGAACTTAATCGGGCTGGATAATGACACTATAGACCTTAGGCAGTTTAGACGTACGGCTGTTGAAATTAATCGATTATAGCCTACTGACGTTTCTCTGACATAATTCGTTACATGCGCGCTTCGCAAGCTAGTGTTAAATAGCGGAGGGAGGCGAGTGTGTGTGTGTGAGGCGGCATGCGTGTACATGCGCGCGTGTGTGTGTGCGAGGCTGGATGCGTGTGAGTGCGGGGCTGGATGCGTGTGAGTGCGGGGCTGCATGCTTTGATCTGTATTGTATAAAGTGATGGTTATTTCTGATGTGATATGTTGATATTGATGGGATGGGATGGGACGTGATGGTTGATATTATGAATTAGAATACAAGCTCCAATCTAAAATTTCACATTCTAAAACTGAAATCAGGCAATCAAAATGCGGAAAGAATAGCATACCATCTGAATTGGGGGAAAACAAATCTTGACATTATATATTTGCAATTAAAATATGGCCAATGCTGATAGTTGATCAATACTGTCACTTACATAAATCACACAAACCTGACCCCAAGTGCATTTGCACAGCACACACACTGTACCTGTAGAAGGGGTAACCGGGTTGACTTTAGTGAGGTCATCGTACGTATGAAGCTCAGCTTCATTGATGAGGAAGTCTCTGATTTCCCCTTCCAGCGAATCATTGAGAGGTTTCCCAAGGCCCTGGGCTTTGTCTTTCAGTCCATTTACCTGTGCAATGCAAATAAATCTGCTCAGAGCATGCATTCAAAATCTCACTGTACTGATGCAGCAATCCAATTCAGAAATGTTTCATCGTGCAAGCTCTGATGCTGTTTTGCACAACATTATTACAAATTTAATTAGCGATGCACCGATATGAACATTTTGGCTGATACCAATAACCAATAATTATTTATATTTTAAAGCCGATAACCGATATATCGGCCGATAAATCCATATTTTTGATATAATTATATATTTTTTATATAATTAAAACGATAACATTAAAAAAGAACATATATCGGCCGATACCGACATAGTGGCTGAAATATTGTGCACCCTAAATTTAATTAAAAACAGTATAATTTAAATATCGTGCATCCCTAATATCGGTCGATACCGATATAGTGGCCGAAATATTGTGCACCCTAAATTTTATTAAAAACAGTATAATTTAAATATCGTGCATCCCTATTATCGGCGATACCGATATGGTGGCTGATATATCGTGCATTCCTAAATGTAATTAAAAACAGTATAATTTAAATATCATGCATCCCTAATATCGGCCGATACCGATATAGTGGCCGAAATATTGTGCATCCCTAAATTTCATTAAATACAGTATAATTTAAATATCATGCATCCCTAATATCAGCCAATACCGACATAGTGGCCGAAATATTGTGCACCCTAAATTTAATTAAAAACAGTATAATTTAAATATCATGCATCCCTAATATCGGCCGATACCGATATAGTGGCCAAAACATTGTGCATCCCTAAATTTAATTAAAAACAGTATAATTTAAACTTAAAAACACATCCATTCAAAGCTCATGGTATGCAATTGCATGTCACATAATAAACAATATCATCTTTAAGCCTGTTTTATGTCAGCTGTGTTTATGCATGATATCAAAGGAAAGAGCCATATTTATCTGCAACATAATATAAATGTTTCAGTACGTTGTGTCATATTTCTGACATGTTTGAGATACTATTCCTCACTTGAAAGATGCTTGCAAGCAAATGCACCTAATGAGCGACATTATTAAAAGAACATTATCCAAATATAACACGCCTTTGTCAAGAAAATTATGAATATCGGGTATAGACAGAGTAGTGTAATTGCACGTCCTTCCTCCGATTCTGCTGTGAATCTACATGACAGCATGTGTTGAGACGGGTCAGGACATGCTGAAGACAAGCTAATAATACACAGTACACACTGTCTGCTGAACAGGCCTTCTCCTAATCCAGTAACAAACACAGGTAAACTTCAGCAAGACTACTTGGAGAAATCTGAGTGATGAATTTAAAAACAAATAATGGTAAAACAGACTTTGGTTTGTGTACAGAGATCACATATAGATCAATAACAAAACAATTACAGATTCCCATAGATTTTAACATGATCCTATTTCAACTGCCAGGAACTTTCCGACTGGCACCAAGTTGATGCATGAATCATAATGGTTCAGAAAAAAAATTAGATGATGACTGTATCTGCATGGCACAACAAACCATCTGCACTATACACACCTAACAATAAACAAGACCCGAGGTGACCTTTAATAGTGCAACTTTATTAGACTAACGAACATATCAAGTTATGCCAAAAAAGGAGATCCTAACATAAGGTCGTTTTTTGCGCATGCTCAGATTAGGCTGACCTATCTGAGCATGGCCTTCTTCAGATTAATGGCAATAATCCGCCAATGACAACACGAGCCACGTCAATAAACATGCAAATGAGGTAACGCCGGAAAAACAAGCCTGTTCATAGTGATTAGATTTAATCACAGTAAATCACTTTAATAACAGTTATTGTTAAGATTAATAGAAAACTAGGGTGACTTTTATTAACTTTTTTTAAATTACGTCCTTTAAAAATAAAATGTTTATTGTTAGGACAGGAATAATAAGAGAAGTTATTTTTACAATGTTAATAAATCTGCAAATAAATGTATATAAATGTTTTATATATACATATATATGGGAAAATGAGAAAACTATGAATACTTATGCATACCCATTGTACTACCATGTTTTTTGGACATGGTAAGTTACCATAGTAAAATCACATTTTGGACATGTGACTTTGTAATGCCATGGTAACACTTGAAGTAGCCTACCATGTAAATATTATGGTACATAGACATGGCATAAATTCAGTACCACGGTATTACTATTTGATACCACCAGGATACGGTACTTTTTTTGTAATAGGCTGCTTTCAGACAAACGTTTATTTTTATTATGTCCAGTTTGTCAGTTTAACTCTAACAAGTCTTGTTTGTCGATGATAAAATTTCCCTCTTATACTTTGATATACATAAAGAAAAACTGAGGTAAAATAAAGTTAGTGTACCTTTTCCTTCGATCGATTTGGTTTTCCAGCTTTTTCAAAACTCCTGAGTGTCCCGTCAGAACCGTTAACGGTCGAAACATCTTTGTTTCGGAATAAAAGCTTCTGTTTGACATCTGCCATGACTGTAAACTTTATAAAGACGCGTTTCGCGGTATTTACTCTTTTATATCTCTGCCATTATGTGAGTTATTTTATGTTTTTTAAGCCATGAAGAGATTCCTCAGTGAAGGACAAAACTCCCACCCGCGCGCGACTCACACCGCCGGCTGCTGTACTGACACGCGCACTCAGGAACGTCATTTTAGGCGCCCCTGACGATACAGTGACGTTTTCCTGTAAGCCACGCCCAACGCGGAAAAGAAACATTCTGATGCCAATGTGCGACGACACTTTGTTATGAATTGAGGATTATTACAGAAGAATAAACGATCTATTAGAGGAATGTGTATTTCTAATATTTAATAAAAAATATACAAATACAACAATGATGATAGGAGTCCCTGTTTAGTATGTTAAACCGGTTTATCCTGACAGGCCACTGCTGTAATGTGGTTTCTGTAGTCTAAACACTCATCACACAGGAAGAGGTAAGTCACATTTTTCTATTCATGTTATTTACACATAAACTTTAGAGATGGTCAATTTTAGGTGATTGGCAGAGGATCACACAACTTTATATTTTCACTACCATGAGAATCAGACAATATTTTGTAATTTTGAGATTATTAGCGCCTGTTTTTTTACATTAACAGAAGTCAGAGTTTAATTTATATTTTTAATGATTTTGAAAGAAGTCTCTTATGCTCAAGGCTGCATTTATTTGATCAAAAAATACAGAAAAAAAACAGCAAAATTTTGAAATATTATTACAATTTACAGTTTTCTATGTGAATATATAGTAAAGTGTAATTTATTCCTGTGATCAAAGCTGAATTTATCATCATTACTCCAGTCTTCAGTGTCACATGATCCTTCAGAAATGTATTTATTATCTTAATATTTTCAGCTTAATATTTTTTTGGAACCTACTTTTTCAGGATTCACTGATGAATAAAAAGTTAAAAAGAACAGCATTTATTCAAAATACAGATCTTTTCTAACAATAAGTGTATAAATAATTATAAAAAAATCACTTCTTATCAATTTAACACATCCTTGCTGAGTAAAAATATTAATTTCTTTTTTTTTTTCTTTTTTTGATACTGACCCCAAACATTTGAATATTAGTGTATATTGTTACAAAAAAAAAAGTTTTTTTACTTTTTATTCATAAAAAATAAAAAATATCATAGTTTATTAAAAAAAAAATAATAAAATATTCCAAATTTGATAATAAATCATCATATTAGAATGATTTCTGAAGGATCATGTGACACTGAAGACTGGAGTAATGATGCTTTGCATCACAGAAATAAATCATGTTTTTAAACATATTAAATTTTAAATTGCAATAATATTTCAGAATTTTACAATTTTTGATCAGATAAATGCAGGCTTGATGAGTCATTTTGACTGGTGCTGTATATGTATACACTATGTTTTATAACTAAATAAAATGTGTTTGTTTCTTTTTACAGACAATGGCGTCACCACACGAGAAAGTCGCATTTGTCAGCAATCTCAATGGAACCAGCCTGACGGAGGTTTCTCTGGGATCCCTCTTAGCGCCGCTGTGTTTCCTCAGCCGAGGTCTCTTCCTGATAGTGTTCCACCTGGGAAAAGGCGTCCTCCCGTTCTCCTGGGCAGCTCATCTCCTGCTGGACTTCACGACACTGATAATGCCTTTGGTCCTGTCGTGCACCGCACTGAGCGACATCCTTCACTTTGTCATCATGAGCATCGCCGTGGTTGACTTCGCCGTCCTGAGCCTTGTGTACAAGAACAGAAAGCAAGGTTCCCTCTCCAGTGTGATTGACAGGTTTGTGCGGAGCAGAGTAGAATCCAACATGGTCCCGTTTGTAACCGTCTTCCGCGTTCTGGTCAACGTGAAGACCGCTATCAGCATTTTGGCTGTTGATTTTAGTGTGTTCCCAAGACGCTACGCCAAGACGGAGACGTATGGAACAGGGGTGATGGATTTCGGTGTGGGAGCGTACGTGATGGCTAATGCACTGGTGTGTCCCGAGGCAAGAGGAAAACACATACAAGGCTCGAAGATCGGTCATGTGCTAAAACAGTCTGTCTCCGTCTGGCCCTTGGTCCTGTTAGGGTTCGTGAGACTTGCAAGCGTCAAGTCATCCGGATACCACGAACATGTGACGGAGTACGGGGTTCACTGGAACTTCTTTTTCACGCTCGCCATCGTCCGAGTGGTGGCGTCTGCGCTTCTGGCTCTCTTTCCTGTGAGCTCCTCGTGGCTTCTCGCTCTGCTCATCGGTGGATCTTACCAGGTTATCTTAGAGACGACAGGTCTGAAGGCCTTCCTCATCCGCAGTGATGAGCGCACAGGCTTTCTGCAGGAAAACAAAGAGGGGATCTTCTCAGTCGTGGGTTATATTGCCATCTACATGGCTGGGGTTCAGGTTGGCCGATACCTCATGCGAAGCAGAGCTTCAGTTCAGGACTGGATCGGAGCGATCCGTAACCTTCTGTTGACCAGCTTCGGGTTGTTCTGCGCTTTATACGTGTGCCAGACATGCACCGAGCCAGTTTCCCGCAGAATGGCCAATCTTTCCTTCTGTGTTTGGACTGTAGCGCAAGCTGTGCTCTTTCTCTCGTGTTTAAGCATTGGGGATTTAGTGTTACTTTTCTCTAAAGTTATCTCAAATTTTTCACTTGTGTCTGCATCGTGGTATCCGTATCAAAAGAGGAAGTCAGATCAAACGAGAAACGATATGGATGCATTATGCCTGGTGCAGTCTGTTAACCGGAACCAGCTGTTGTATTTCCTGCTGGCGAATCTCATGACGGGTTTGACCAATGTGTTCATAGACACGCTGAACAGCAGTGATGCTTTAGCTGTGAGTGTTTTGCTCCTGTATATGTTCGTCAACAGCTCGGTCATATTCATTTTGCATATAAATAAAATAACCATTAAGTTCTGGTAAACACCGTTTCATTTAACTTTAGTCTTCTGAATGGCTCGGTCGTCTCAACTGCTGTGAAATATGATGTATATATAAATTGTTTGCAAAAGTGCAAATAAAATGTAATGTGTTATTTGTAAATATGCTGTTAGTATATGTGTATTCTGTATTATATATCAAATATGAATGTACTAAATGGGATGATTTCATGCCAATAGTTGATGCAAATCACTTTTTCTTTTTATATGCTCTAATTGGCCGTTATTTCTATTATCTTTTTTTACATAGTCCTGTGTGGTAAATGGATTAAAAATATTCCATGTAGACTTTTAATATCATCATTTTGAAGTTGCATGCATAATAATTAGAAAAAATATTTGTTTGCTAATATTCTTTTAACTAAATTAATATTATGCCATAAAACTACATGCAACATAGTGTAGTTTTTAATGTAGCCTTTTAATTAATGAATTAATATATCAACTATTATGCGATCATAACAACTGCATGCAAAAGAATTAGGAAAAATGTTTCCTAATATTCCAAAATCTTTTCATTTAAAATTTTTATGAATATTATTACTTGAAAAATAATTTGAAGATTTAAATATGTCATGCAGTGTTTGAATTAAATAATATTTAAACAAATATGCAATCATAAAACCTGCATGTATACTAATTATAAAATAATTAAAAAATACTGATGTTTACTAATATTCTAAAGTCTTTTTATTAAACTTTTAATCAATATTAAGTCATAAAACTACATGAAAAAGAATTGTAAAATAATTAGAAGATGCATTTTAAACAAATATGTCATGCAGTCTTTGAATTAAATAATATTTAAACAAATATGCAATCATAAAACCTGAATGCATACTAATAAAATAATTTAAAGAAATACTGATGTTTGCTAATATTCCAAAGTCTTTAATTTAATTAATATTGTCATAAAACTATATGCAAAATATTTTTATTTTCATGTAGTCTTTTAATTCATGAATTGCAAATATGCAATCATAAACCCTGAATGTATACTAAAATAAAATTAATTAATTTAAAAATGCTGATGTTTGCTAATATCCCAAAGTCTTAAAACTATATGCAAAATATTTTTATTTTCATATAGTTTTTTAATTAATGAATTAATATATCAACTTGTATGTGATCATAACAACTGCATGTGTTCATAATAATTAGAAAAGAATTATGAAAAATGTTTACTAATATTTCAAAGTCTTCTCATTAAACTTTTAATTAATATTAAGTCATAAAACTACATGCATTTTAAACAAATATGTCATGCAATCTTTAAATGAAATAATATTTAAACAAATATGCAATCATAAAACCTGCATGTATTATAAAATAATTAAAAAATATAGATGTTTGCTAATATTCCGAAGTCTTAACTAAATTAATATTATGTCATAAAACTGTATGCAAAATATTTTTATTTTCATGTAGTCTTTTAATTAAATAATTAATATATCAACTAATATGCGATAGCAACTGCATGCATAATAATCTGAAAAGAATTAGGAAAAATGTTTACTAATATTCCAAAGTCTTTTCGTTAAACTTTTAATTAATATTAAGTCATAAAACTGCATGAAAAATAATTATAAAATGCATTTTAAATATGTCATGCAGTCTTGGAATAAAATAACATTTAAACAAATATTAAATAATTTTAAAATACTGATGTTTGCTAATATTCCAAAGTCTTTTAACTAAATTATTACATCATAAAACTATATGCAAAATATTTTTATTTTCATGTAGTCTTTTAATTAATGAATTAATATATCAACTAATATGCGATCATAGCAACTGCATGAACAATAATTAAAAAATTAATTAGGAAAAATGTCTTTTCATGAAACTTTTAAAGAATATTAAGTCATAAAACCGTATGAAAAATAATTGTAAAATAATTCGAAGATGCATTTTAAACAAATATGTCATGCAGTCTTTGGATTAAATAATATTTAAACAAAACAATCATAAAACCTGCATGTATACTAATTATAAAATAATTTAAAAATACTGAAGTTTGCTAAAATTCCAAAGTCTTTTAACTAAATTAATATTATGTCATAAACTATATGCAAAATATTTTTATTAGAAAAGAATTAGGACAATTGTTTAATAATATTCCAAAGTCTTTTCATTAAACTTTTAATTAATATTAAGTCATAAAACCGCATGAAAAATATTTAGAAAATGCATTTTAAACAAATATGCATAATTAAATAATTGTATAATACTGATGTTTGCTAATATTCCAAAGTATTTTACCTAAATTAATATTATGTCATAAAACTATGTAGTTCATGTAGTTTTTAATTGAATTAATATTTAGATGAATTAAAATATCAACTAATATGCAATAGCAACTGCATGCATAATAATTAGAAAAGAATTAGGAAAATTGTTTAATAATATTCCAAAGTCTTTTCATTAAACTTTTAATGAATATTAAGTCATAAAACTGTATGAAAAATAATGCATTTTAAACAAATTTGTCATGCAGTCTTTGAGTTAAATATTTAAATATGCATAATTAAGTAATTTTAAAATACTGATGTTTGCTAAGTATTTTAACTAAATGAATATTATGTCAAAACTATATGCAAAATAGTTTTATTTTCATGTAGTTTTTTTAATTAATGAATTAATATATCAACTAATATGCGATCATAACAACTGTATGCATAATAATAAAAATAAAAAAATTAGGAAAAATGTTTACTAATATTCCAAAGTCTTTTCATTAAACTTTTAATTAATATTAAGTCATAAAACTATATGAAAAATAATTAGAAAATGCATTTTAAACAAATGTAATGCAGACTTTGAATTAAATAATATTTAAATATGCATAATTAAATAATTTTAAAATACTGACGTTCGCTAAGTCTTTTAACTAAATTAATATTATGTCACAAAACTATATGCTAAATATTTTTATTTTCTTGTAGTCTTTTAATTAATGAAATAATATATCAACTAATATGCGATCATAACAACTGCATGCACACTGATTATAAAAGAATAATAAAAAAGTGGTTTTAGATGAAGTTTGCATAACATATCTACCCAAATGTAAATTATGCTCAAAAAGATCTCCTTTTATTGGTTTGCAACCAGCCAGTAAATCCACAGAAGAAGAAGAATCTCTGCTCCACCCATGTGTCAATCAAACTGCACACGTGACTTCAAGCCCTACGAGCCCGGAACTACTTTCTGACGTATCAGGGGGGCCAAGGGTCACAGAACGTTCGCCTGCCACATACGCCTCTGTCGCACTTGTTTGTTTTTGTCCAAAAAAAGAAAGCAACTGTCGAGAACAGGTGGGTAGGACAGCTGCAGATTGATATTTGTGCATTTAGACGCTGTTTTAAGTGCAGTAACGGCTGAAAAGAGACGTTACGGGGATGATAAATGCGGAGTTAATGCTGAGGGAGTCAGTCCGTCAGTCAAAGTAGACCTTTAACAGCACACTTTTGAATTCAAATATTTTGTATTATGTTAAAAGCACATTTGCAGTCTGTGTAACGTGCTGTAAAACAGCTTTGTTGTGTTTAAAGTTGCCGTGTAGCTCACGCAGGAACTGACAGAACTAGCATGCTAATCAGCTTGGAAAAGTTTCACAGGTTAGCCGTGTGCTAACTCGAGTTCGACACACAAAAATGTCTGTTTATTTTGTAACATCATCTCACATTGCATCCCTACAACATTTACAACACTGTATATTTTTAAATGACTCGTTTAAGATGCGAACATTTCGTTGGCTAGCAGGCTAATTATTAGCGTATGTGTCATCGGAGGGAACATGAGTGCCATTATCACAAGTCTGATTAATGTAATTGTTGTTATGACAACAGACTATCACGCTTATTGCATGTGAATATAATCTGAAATATGTATTTTGATGTTTCAGAGGTTGTTTAGCTGCTCATTATCGTTATGTGGCTTGACCTCTAAAGATTTCCTGCATTTATTTGGGGATTGTATACAAATATATGCGAATGTGATACAGGTACATCAGTGTCTCATTCAGGACTGGGGTGTAGAGTTGGGTATAGTAAGTGTTTAAGCCTCTGTAGTCAGATAAGAGTGTATGTGTAAGCTAATAATCCGTAGCACAGCTACAAGGGCTGCTGGGAAGGCACACGGTGTTTGCACTTTAGCAATGAACTATAATATGGCAAAAAGAGATGAGTGAACCCTGTCCATGTTTGTTGGTCTATTTCAATATTAAGGTCTAGAGCTGCTATGCAAATGATCAAAGGGTAAAGACCGCAAAGTAGCAAATGTGTTGACTATCTTGGAGATTGAGTGTTTAACACAAACATCAAGGTTCGAGACCTAGGATGATATCAATCAGAAAAGAACGTGGAGCAAATTTGCAAAATTTTTATGAACAAAGTCTCGTATTTGTAAAACAGTTAGTTGGTCAAATGATGCAACGGTACCATCTATGTAGTCTCACGCAGCAGCTTTCATTGGCCAAGGAGCTTATGCTGTGAGCTTCACATACTTTTGAAAATCCAGCATTTAGTTGACCCTGATAAGCGCTCATTGTCACAGTTTCTTCTTCCATGAGGGGGTTTGGCTTCACGACGGCTGGGCCCTATCATACACCCGGCGCAATGTGACGCCAGGGGCGACGCAAGTGTTTTTTGCTAGTTTCAGCCCGACACAGTTATCATTTTCACGTCCAGCTCCACGTTGTTTAAATAGCAAATGCGCTGGTGCATCTGTTCACCCATGGGCGTCTGGTCTGAAAACCAGGTGTGTTCAGGAGCATTGTTGGAGCGTTGCTATTTTGAGGAACTGAAAACGACTGCGCCATTGACCAACACAAACCTGCTCTAAAGTCAATAGCGCAGTATTTTTTGTTATTTAAAGGATGTGTTAGTAATATGCGCCTGTAGGTGGGTGCACAACGCGTGTGCACTCTGCTTATTACACACACAGGGAAGCGCAGCAGAGCACACATTTTTAAATATGAAAAATTTAAGTATTAAAATTATTATCTTAATTATTATTAATATTAAGATTATTATTGTGTACATAAATATAAAAATGCCTACATGTCATAATGGATAGTCATTGCATGTATCAGAATTATTCTACCTATTTGCAGTAATGACGTGCAAGCAGGCGTCATTGGACGAGGAGATCCGTTGCAAGCGCAACTGGCTTTTAAAGGGAATGGGAGATGAGACTCTGATTGGTTTATTGCACGTTACGCCCAAAACACACCCATGACTCATTAAGAGACTAGGTATAACCCTTTTGACCATGCGCCCGACCATTTTTCCCGTCATTAAACTAGCAAAAGTGGATTCGGACACGCCCTAAGTGCGCTTGCGCTCAGATCGTTAAAATAGGGCCCTTTGCTTCCAGGCGGACGGTTAAAGAGCGCGACACTCACGTCAAGTCACCTTTATTTATATAGCGCTTGTATAGCGTCTCCTGGAAATCCAATAGAATCAGATGACGACTTCGAAACTCTTGAAGTGTTTCCAATTTTGGGTGCCTTATGCATCAGACGTTCAGCCAACGGTCCGTGGGTGTGATGTCTGTGGCTGAGACAAATCAGCTACAGAGAGAAGACCCTGGTCCCTCCAACATATGCACCATCCAGTGTAGAAGGTTTAGGTGAAGAATTAGGGCCAGATTTAGGCCCAATCCCAATTCTATTTTATACCCCTTTCGCCTACGTCTACCCCTTCCCCTTGAAACTGAGTGGCAAGGCGTAGGGTGAAAATATTCCCCTAAGAAATGGGACACCACTACTACACCATTACACGTCGTCATACACCGTTTCTTTTATTAGTGTCCTTTAACATTTAACCAGTATGAACAGCAATGAAGTGCACATATCTAACAGAAATCAGGCGTGAGCCCGTTTAGCAGATTACTCACTACCATTGTTGTTTTGCGCTATATTTGGACTTAAGAAAACGCCGCTCATTTTCAGTTGGAAAACGTATGAGCCTTCGAGTTAAGACGATACAGAATGATACAGAACATACAAGACTGGTGGAGCCGCTTTTCCATCAGCCAAACTGTTCTCTTTGTTTATTAACCGCTCCATTCCTTACGGATATGGTTTAGTTTTCTACTGTGGTGCTGTGATAACGGAGCTCTTTGCAACGTAATACAAACGAGTCAGTTGTTGCCTTGGTAACGCAAGAGTTTACAGACTATACGTGATGTAAATGCGACTGCGTTATAAAGGATGACCAGATATTTCTTTAAACTGTATTAACCTTCTTTTGGTGTTAAAAAACTACCGTCAGGATTTACTAAAGACACGCAGTGAAAAATTAGCGCTGAGAAAGGCGCGGACAGAGTTATTTTTGCGGCTGACCTTATTGCATTAGTAGGAGTTTCCCTTTCAGGCGCAAAATTTATGGGAGGAGAGTATTTAAATGAATCACGCAAGGTGATTTACTAAGGTTTGTGCTAGTCAATTTACTGGTATTTGCGCCATTATTTACCGCCCAAAAAAAGCATGTCTTAAAGGTGCAGTGTGTAAATTTTAGTGGCATCTAGTGGTGAGGTTGTGAATTGCAACCGCTCACCCCTCCCTTTCGAAACGCATAGAGAAGCTACGGTGGCCGACACAGGACAAAGATGTCGTTGTCTGAGACAGCAGAGAGTGACTAGCGCTCTGTAGAGAAGTTTGTCCGTTTAGGGCTACTGTAGAAACATGGCGGCGCAAAATGGCGATTTCACTGTAAGGGGACCCACGGTGTGTGTAGATAGAAATGACTCATTCTAAGGTAATGAAAACATAACGGTTCATTATGTAAGGTCTTTATACTCCACTGAAAACATAGTTATAAATATTATATTGCATTTGTCAATAGATCCTCATAAATATTACACATTGCACCTTTAAACCAAACGCTAAAGGCCCGATGTACTTTTTCGTATCTCATATACCTTTTTCGTTCTTCATTTAGGGGTAAAATGAAGTGTGGGTTGTCCAATTTGTTTGAATTAATCCAGTATTGTGTGGAGTGCATATTCACAATCACAGCCCAGTAATAAAATATAAAATTAGGGAGGGCCAAACCACTCAAATGCTTTGGTTTCTGCCGGATGGCCTTTCGGATTCTTAGGGTCTGCTAACTGAGACTCTGTCCTCACACTCACAGGCAGATCTGGACAGAGACATGGCACGTCTGGTGGCTGTCTGCAGGGACGGGGAAGAGGACTATGTTTTTCTTGCACGCCAGATTCCCTTGTACATCGATGACACACTCACGGTAAGATCATTTCATTGGTTTCACTTTCCCATCTTTAGTTGATGTGAAATAATAAATATGAAACCTATTGTGGTTCATCTGCTGTCAATTTGCGTATTTAGTGGCCAATACCTTTAAACCAGTTTTAGAGGTTTGCCAAGTACCATGAAATACCGTGTTTTTATGTTCCTTTATATATGCTTTCTGAAAGCAAACTTAAGTCACAGACAGTATTATGTTGGTGAAGTGTTGTGTTATTTTAATTGTATATATGCATGTTTATGTTGCAGATGGTGATGGAGTTTCCTGACAGTATTCTGGACTTTGACAGCTATCAGATCAACAGTTCACAAATTAAGCAGTTTATTGAGGTAAATGGTGACATTTTCCAATTCTCATTGTTGAAAACCTGTCAAGAACATGCCTGGGTCATATTTCACCCTAAAACCCAAAATAAGTAAATATTTAATATTTATTTAAAGGGGCGTTTCCCCTTTAAATAAAGGGGAAACACTGGAAAAACTAGGGCCTGAAAACGTTTGAAAACAGGTTTCAAAGTGCAAGTTTTTAAAAATGATACCGTTAAAGATACCGTCTTAATGAGTGAGTCATTGAGTCGGTTCATTCAAACGCTGACCGTCTTAATGAGTGAGTCAATGAGTCGATTCATTCAACCGCTGACCGTCTTAATGAGTGAGTCATTGAGTCGATTCATTCAACCGCTGACCGTTTTAATAAGTGAATCGAGTCGATTCATTCAAACGCTGACCGTCTTAATGAGTGAATCATTGAGTCGATTCGTTCAAACGCTGACCGTCTTAATGAGTGAGTCATTGAGTCGAGTCGTTGAAATGGTTGATTCATTCAAGAATGAGGCAGTCGTTTATGAATAGGTCATTGAATCTTTGATTCAACCGATTAATTCAAAACGCTGAATCATTCTGTAACACACTGTTGCTGTAAGATGCGTTATGGTTCTGCTGTGATCTTTGTTTGGAGCTATTTTCGCTGCTGAAATAGAACAAAAACAGCCAATATTGCATCTAAAATGTAAGTGACTTAATGTTAATTAATTGTTTATGGAACTGTCATATGAAATCAGTGTCACATTTTCAATCGTGATGGTATTCAGGAAAACAGCACTCTTGGTCGAATATGTTATGAAAATAAAAACTCCACATTTCGAATTTTTACCGCAGTATGTTAACTGAGTTTTTGTGTGTGAGCGGCGCTGATTTGTTTCTATTTCTCCTCACCTTCAGCTCAACCTTGTTACCGTCAGTTCATTATATTATCCACTATCGATCGCCACTTACACTAAATTAATCCAGAATTATTCTTGCATTTTGGTGATCCACTAGTTACTAGTTTTTGATATTGATGTTTTAATCAGCTTGTCCGGTCGGGCAAGTAAAATTCTCTTTCACTTGCCCCTTCAAAAAAATCCACTTGTCCCGGACAAGCGTTAATGTCAAGCCCTGCCTTTAATGTTTTTTTTATTTTCTTTATTAAAATGGAAATGTGAAATTTATTTTTGAAAGAAATTAGACTCTAAATAAGAAACTAAAATTGCCAGTAGGTGGTGGTAAATGTCTTAATGATTAAGTCATTCATTCATTCATTCATTCATTCGATTCCTTCAAATGGCTGATTCATTCAGGAGTGAAGTAAATGGTTCTCTTTATGAATGGTCCATTGGTTCACCCAATTCATTTAAAACGCGGAATCAGAAATGAAACGCCGCTGTGTGTTGCTCGGAGATGAACAGTTCTGCTTTGAAGAACAGCACATGATATTGCGCTCGTGACTTGTGTGATATAGCGTAACTATATCACAATGTGAATATGAGATGACAACTCATACAGGGGCATTTTTGCCCCAATATCTTGAATTTTAGGGTCATGGGGCAAGTGTGTTAAATGCGTTAATAATTTAGACAGCCCTGATACGTGTGTGTGTGTGTGTGTGTGTGTGTGTACACAAATTGAATCACTTTTCCAGCTTGACAGAGGCACAAGGTGCAAACAAAATGATAGTGAGTCAGATTTTTAAGGCTTTTTGTGTTTTGTCCACCAGCATCACAGTATGCTAAAGCAGCAGGACCTGAACATGGCACTGATGGTGATGTCACGTGAGGTCATCAGCGCTCTGTCTCAGTCGGTGCCGTGCGTGGGCTGCCGACGCAGTGTGGAGCACCTGTTCTCTCAGCTCACGGACTCTGGGTACTTCGCACTGGAACCCCTCACCGTGGGATCCTCCGGAGTGCTGTCAGTCACGCGCGCATGTCTCACTGACCCCAGGAAACTCTACACACTCTTTTATGTTCATGGGTAAGTGCTGCCAACACTGTTTAGTGTCCAACGTTTGCCGCATATTTCCAGACCAACTGAAGTAATAAAATCAAAATCATTTACTTATTAAATGTTCCTGGTCTTATTGTGTGTGTGTGTGTGTGTGTGTGTGTGTGTGTGTGTGTGTGTGTGTGTGTGATTTATTAGTGCAAGTAATTCCAAAGAAAAACATGTTAATGTTTGTAATTAACATGGTAGAATAATGGGCAGGGAAAATATTATAATCTATTAATCATCAGCCTTACTAGTCCTTACGGCATGAAATGGAAGTTGTGATCATCTTTTCTTCCCTATTGTGACTTCTTGAACAAGAGCAAATGTAGAGCGGGACTTGATTTTGGTATGTGGGGAATTAATTGAATTGGTTGTGGTTTGCTATTGGTTGATCTCATGTGAGTGACAGGTTGCCCCGCCCACGTGCCAGCAAACATGTCATCAGAGATGTCGCTGCAAGAGGGAGGGGATGTTATTATGATTAAAGATTATGAGGATGAATAAAATAAAATCAAGGATGTTCACAGATAAATCATTCATAATAATTACTGCTATATTCCATAAAAAATAAGAATAATTTTGATTTCATGGTGACTTTAAGCCCCACCCTACATTATGTAAGTTCAATGCATTATGTAAGGAGGATATGTCGTTTGAATAGTTTTGAACTTCGTTTTTCTTCCCTGTATATTTTAGCTGTGTTGTCTTTTATTTTAACGTGTGCTTTTTATTCCTTTGTTGCAGGTCAAAGTTAAACAACATAATTGATTCCATCCCCAAGAGTAAAAAGAACAAACGCTGTCAGCTGCACTCTTTAGACACACACAAACCAAAGCCTTTAGGGTGAGTCTGTTTTTTTTTTTAATCATCATGTGACGTTTGGTGTTTGATATTACAATTTATTCCTTACAGCAAACCTCTAGTGTGGACTTTACATTCTAATTTAAGTAAGAGCTTGCGAACGGCCAGTGCATCCCTACTCATATCAGTACGCTGTTTGGTTTAACGGTGCTTACCGTCCTGCAGGGGCAGCTGGATGGACGTGTGGGAGCTGATGTCACAGGAGTGTCGTGATGAAGTGGTTCTGATTGACAGCACCTTTCTGTTAGAGACTCTGGAGACGTACCTGCGCAAACACCGGTAAGAGATTGTGATGTCACACATACACTGTGACAAAAATGTGATTTTTATTTGCTTTCTCTGATTTTGTCTTTCTGCAACATCATTCTCAGGTTCTGTACGGACTGTAAGAACAAGGTTCTGAGAGCGTATAACATCCTGGTGGGGGATCTGGACTGCAGTAAAGAGAAAGGCTACTGTGCGGCTCTGTACGAGGGTTTGCGCTGCTGCCCACACGAGCGCCACATCCACGTCTGCTGCGAGACCGACTTCATCGCTCACTTACTGGGCCGGGCAGAACCAGAATTCGCGGGGGGTTATGAGTGAGTGTTTAAGTCCATGTGGAGTTTATTTGATATGTAGTCATATGCATTAAAATTATGCCGTATCATCAGATGGAAGCATTAGCTATAGGGGTGTGCGATATGACAATATTAGATTGTGAGCGGTTAAAATGCCTCTCTTAAAAAGCCCCACTTTGATGGCTTGAATTTTATATATAATATATACATTTTTCAATTGTAGTAACACACACACACACAGTTTCTGCCAATCTCATGTTAATATTGAGTACCTATAGAGTAGTATTGCATCCTTCATATCATATTTATAAAAGACAGATACGCTGTACCGATTCTTTCCGAAAACAGCCGAACTCGTGGAGGACACACACACACACACACGAGCACACACACACACACACGAGCACACACACACACACACACACACACACACGAGCACACACACACACACACACACACGAGCACACACACACACACACACACACACAACATCATGGTATTATCCCTAACGCACGCGTCAATCACTTGATTAATTTGACCTGGATGAATATTGTTGGTGTTACAGGGCTTGAATTTCGGCACGTATTGCACATAATTCTACTTCAGATTTTGTGTTCACACCCAAAGTGCGCACACATAAAGCCGCCTCTCAGCACTAAATTGAGTTCTTTTTCGCTGCTTAAACAGTCAAATACACACAAAATAATGTCAGTGACGATCTTGGTGAGTATTCACGTGAACACAGTCAGTTCTGTTTAAGTGAAGGTAAAGAGTTGAGAAAGAAAACGCATGTGTAACAGTATAATGGATCTGTGCGTCAGGTCTTAGTGACAGCAGCCTAATATTCCTGCTACCAAATTATGAGATCATATTAAAAATATCTATATGGCAGTTTTCCCCCATGGTATCTCTGTCAAAATTGTGGCTAGTAACTTTGGAAAACCACTAGCCATAGTGGCTGGTGAGCAAAAAAGTTCATGTCAAGCCCTGTTTGCATGGCTATATTTTTAATTAGTTTGGCTGTATTGCTCGGTAATTTGCAAAACGTCTTAAACCAACATTAAAAAGAATCGTGACAAGATTGTGGATTGCTGTCCCACCTGAAAAATAATGTGATACGATATTTTTGCCCTTCCCTAATAATTCCGTTGTCATGCATACACCCTCATTAAAAGTGTTTGGATCATTTACAGGCGTCGAGAGAGACACGCAAAGACCATAGACATCGCCCAGGAGGAGGTGTTGACGTGTCTAGGAATCCACCTGTACGAGCGGCTGCACAGAATCTGGCAGAAGCTGCGAGCAGAGGAGCAGACGTGGCAGATGCTCTTCTATTTGGGCATTGATGCACTGCGCAAAAGCTTTGAGGTAATGCTTTCGTCTAATATTCATGTTGTTATTCATTCTGAATACCTAAATGGCACTTTCCATAAATAGGATGCAAATCCTTATTGCTGGAAAATGTCAAGATCACAGGGTTTTGAACAGTATACATATACAAGGTTGCAAGAAAATTATACTTCTAAAATGGATATAAAATAAAATGCTTGTGTAATATTTAGTTTGACCTTCTGAGGTTCCTCACAAGACATTATGTGAATGAGAAAATTGACTTATTAGCAGTTTAAAGCCCTATTTTGTGCTTATATATGTCGATTGTTGTTTGTGAAGCTCACCTGATCAGTGTTAAATGATGTTCAGATGGCGGTGGAGAGGGTTCAGGGCATCAGCAGACTGGAGCAGCTCTGTGAGGAGCTCTCAGAAGAGGAGAGAGCCAAAGAACTCAAACAGGAGAAGAAGAGGCAAAAACGCAAGAACAGACGCAAAAACAAGTGTGGTTTTGAGCAAGAGGCGGAGGGTGAAAAAGATAAAAGCCTTGATGAGGTAATGACTCCTTTAATGTGTCTCTGTTCCTCTCCTTCACTGTCTTCTCTAAAAGCTTGGGCTCAGTAGATTTTTATGTCTCTTCTGCTCACCAAGGCTGAATTTACTTGAACAAAAAACGGTAATATTGTGAAAAATTATTACAATTTGAAACAGCGTGACTATATAGTAGTGTAATTTATTCCTGTGATCAAAGCTGAATTTATCATCATTACTCCAGTCTTCAGTGTCACATGATCCTTCAGAAATCATTCTAATATGAGGATTTGCTGTTCAAGAAACATTTATGATTATCATCAGTCATATTTTTGTGGAAACGTGATACATTTTATTTCTCAGGATTCTTTGATAAATAGAAAGTTCAAAATGAACAACTTTTGTAACATTTATACATGCATTTAATGATCAATTGAATGCATCCTTGCTGAAAACTTGAACTGTAGTGTATATATAACTATCAGATGATATCATTTTATATTTCACAATCAGAGCAATATTTATGTGGTATAAAAATAATTTGGATCTCAATTATGGTGACTATTGAATTTGAATTTTCAATTTTATGCTGACTATTCAATTTACAATAAATAAAACAAAAAGAAGTACTGTACTGTCAAGCTGCTGAAAATGTAGTTAGTTGCTACTCTCTATTCACTGTTTTAGAATTACTCTTTCGCCCTCATTCACTTCACGTCAAGTCACGTTCATTTATATAGCGCTTTTTACAGTATAGATTGTTTCAAAGCAGCTTTACAATGATAGGAAATTAATGGAAGGCAAGGCAAGTTTATTTATATAGCACATTTAATACACAGTAGTAATTCAAAGTACGCGAAATGTAAAACCGCCTATTTAAGTGAGTTTGTCATTGTACTGTTTTGTTGTTGTGTTTTTCATTAAGAATAATAGGCTAATGAACCCACCATTCAAGCAGCCCGCCCCCGAATTGGCGCTAATTCTAAACCAAAAGTAAAATGCGCACGGCCGCCCCGTCATTCATTTACTTTCGGTTTAGAATTAGCGATTTAAAATTTCCTCACTGTCACATCCCTAGTGCGCAGGCGCATTGTTTTTCTTTACAAAATGACTGCCAAATTACTTGTCTGGCATGCATAATACAGCGTTTTTAGTCGTTTCCGATAATTCCGATAACGTTTTCATCTGTACAGAGGGGAAGTGAAGGAGGCCGTCACAGGGGAGAGTCTAGTCACGGTCTCTGCTGACACTTCAGGGCTGTGTTGTGGTCATGTTTAGGCGCAGGTCCACCATCTGATCTGGATACGGCAGACTACAGTAAACCTCGGGATAAACAGAGAGACTAACATTAGCGTAGATGCCATTCTTCTTATGATGTAACGAGTACATCAGGTGTTATGGGAAGTGTTCCCGGTTCCGGCTTGCCTAGTTAATGCAGCCTAACAGCCTTCTTCGTTGTCTTTCCGCAGGGTTCGTCTGAGTCTGTGGACGGCGGCTGTAAGTCGTGTGGCAGTGGAGAGGAGTCTGGCGGCAGCGTGGAGGTCATCATCACCAGCGAGAGTTCCTCCTGCACCTGCCCTGCGGCCTCCATCCTGCGCTCCCCCAAAACTAAGAAAGGTAAAGAGAGGTTGGGGAGGATGCCTAGTAGGGCTGTGCAATATGTATCTTCTGCGGTAATACACGGCTCGATTCTGAAGGCTTTAACTGCGTGATGTAGCCTGGTGGAATGCAGTTACAATGACCCCGAAATTCAATACATGTCCCTGTATGAGATTTTGTCGTATATTTCCATGATATAGTTAGCAATATCAGAGCTTCATTCCTGAATGAATCAACCGTTTGAATGAATCAGTTGAATAATTGACTCAATGACTCACTCAATAAGGGTGACTTGCTAAAACTTTGTTTTAGTTTCATATTTAGAGTGCCCATATTATGCTTTTTCGATTATTACCTTTCATGCAGTGTGTAATACAGCTGTTTGTTAATGTCTGTTTTAAATCAAAGTGCACAACAAATAAAGTTAAGGCCCGTTCACACCAAGAACTATAACTATAAAGATAAAAATAACTATATTAGCGTCCACATCAGCTCACAGTATCATTGTTTATAATAAGCACGCTGTAATTTTGTCATCTGCCGCTTTAAATGCTCAAGCTCTTTAAAGCAGGATGGATTCTGATTGGCTGTCAATGTTTTTATCGTTCATCAACTGGAAAAAATCGTTCTGAAAGTGATTCAAACGATATTGTTTATCTGTGCCGTTATAGTTGTGCTGTGGATTCTGCTGTTCTTTTATATTTAGAATTATATCTTTATCGTTATAGTTAGTTATTGTCTTTGGCGTGAACAAGCCTTTGTCTCCTAAAAGAAATAATCGATTCTGAACTGCCGAAACAAGCCGTCAGCAATTCCATTCTCACTTCCTGTTACATACCTACGTAACAAATTTGCATAATGCCAGTCTGTGGTCTTCATTGGCTGCTTGCGAACAATGTCTACTTGGCCCCGCCCTCAAACACTGTAGTTGTAGCTGAGACTGGAAGAGTTTGTTTCATGTTGTCAATGTCAAGAAGACGCGGTTTTCTGCTTCACATGAACTTCAAAAAGATAAGGACTTAGACTGGAATTGATGACGTAAAACCGTCACCATCGTTACTGTTCATATCGCTGTGTATCGAGTGCTGAGGAAGAGCTGAAATTCAGATATACTAATGGCCGTTTAATTTCCAACATACACTAAGCGGTCGACCAATCACAACAGACTGAGCCGTCTGACCAATCAGAGCAGAGCAGGCTCTCGGAAGGAGGGGTTTAGAGAGACTGAATCTTCAAAAGAACCGTTTTCAGACTCTTTGGCCGCATTTACACTGCAGGTCTTGATGCCCAATTCCGATTTTGACTATATTCAAAAAAAAAAATTATTTCACGACCCGCTTACATCTTCTTTGAAAAGTGACCCATATCTGATATCTACATTTACACTACACTTGGCGAAACGAACAAAAATAGCATTCAAGAAATTGAGTTTAATTTGACATGGAATTCATAGAAACATTAATGCAATCATATTATATCAAAATCATTATATAGTACAAATTCTTTAAGACCGTGATTATGTACACAGATCCGCTATAAAATATTAGTGTGCACTAATGGTCTGGTGGTAGAACTTTTAAGCATGTCAGAGGTTCTGGGTTCGAATCTGCCATCGTATAGGTTTTTTTTCCTCATTAAAACCAACGTTCATCATTGATTGTATATCAAGAGCAGGCACATGTTTGTGTGCATTTTATTTTGTGATTTCACTAGATTGAATAAAGAGTCTCCACAACGTGCACTCAGGATGATTTCAAAAGTAACACATTTCTGTTCCAGATCGCCTCTTATTTAAAGGATTAGTTCACTTCAAAATGAACATTTCCTGATAATTTACTCACCCCAATCTCATCTAAGATGTTCATGTCTTTCTTTCTTCCTTCAGTCGAAAAGAAATTAAGTTTTTTTTTTTTTTTTAAGGAAAACATTACAGGATTTTTCTCCATATAATAGACTTCAGTGGCAACCAACGGTTGAAGGTCCAAATCAATGCAGTTTCAAAGGAAGGGCTTCAGAGGCTCTGCACGATCCCAGACGAGGAATAGGGTCTTATCTAGACAAACCATCGGTCAGCGTTTGTATTAATCTTTCCGACGTGATTACGTAATTCGTGGAGCGTCGCAGAGCAGCACAAGATGAGCAATTTAGGTTGAAAAGTATATAAATTATTTTTTTTTTAGAAAATGGCTGATGGTTTGTCTAGATAAGACCCTATTCCTCGTCTGGGATCGTGCAGAGCCTCTGAAGCCCTTCCTTTGAAACTGCATTGATTTGGACCTTCAACCGTTGGTTGCCATTGAAGTCCATTATATGGAGAAAAAACTTAATTTCTTTTCGACTGAAGAAAGAAAGACATGAACATCTCGGATGAGATGGGGGTGAGTAAACTATCAGGAACGAAATTAATACTCTGCTAGTCAACTTTGTTAGATATATCTGTACCACGAAATGTTTCAAAACGTCACTTTTTTTCCAATGACGTACAACTCGCGTTGTCAAGTGAATATCCGATCTGTCCGCTTGCACGGCAGGCGCGAATGCACGTGTCCGATTCATATCAGATTTATTTCCACATATGAATGAGGCCTGAAACCGATCTGAGAATATCGGAATCCATGCGCTTTTTTCCTGCTCATACGCTCGTGGGTCATATCCCACAGAGGAAAAAATCGGAATTGGGTCAATTGCACCATGTAGTGTAAATGCGGCATTTGAGAAATGAGTTGATGTGCAATGTATATTATGAGAGAATTTGTTTTTTTTACCTTGGACGCATGTAAACCAATTTTACTGCGAAACAAAATTAGAAACCTTTAAAATAGTGTAATAGGGGCACTTTATAATATCATTCAATTGTTATAGCATTATTTATGCAATTATAATTGCAGTGTAAATACATCTAAATATTGCTTTAGCTGCAGCTTCTGCAGTGCAAAAATGTATTTTGCTGATACTGATTTCATATGATTGCTAACAGTCTATAGTGTCTCTATTCTAATTGAATTTATTGATTAAATATGAGAATTTGACAAAAGATGATGCATGCATCTAATAAGACCTACTCTTATAAAGGTAGAAATTCCCTGGAAATTAATATAAGGTGGCAAATATTGCCCCTTAATAAAAACAATTCCATTACCCAGAATGCCTCTGACTGGTGTGTTTGTGCCTGTTTGTTCCTCTAGTAGTGTTGCCTCACAGTAACGGCAGTGACTGTGGTTACTGCTCCAGTATGGAGGGCAGTGAGACGGGCTCTAGAGAGGGCTCAGATGTGGCCTGCACCGAGGGCATGTGTAACCATGATGAAACGGGTAAAGCAACGTTATTATGATTATAGATGGTCAAACATTTGTCTATTCAACTGTGTTGACATTGCATCTTATTCTGGAAACGTGTAAACGTAATTTTTGTTTCCTGTTAGACTGATCCAAGATGATTTCAGACCTTTGCGTAAAGCCAGCCAGTCAGATTTGAGCTTGTTTTGCGAGAGTTTTTATGTATAGTCAGGATCATAAGTATTCTTCTAATAGACGTTGGATAGTGATAATATTTATGTTTGTCTTCAGGTGAATGCTCATGTAGTCACCACTGCTTGGAGGAGAAGGAAGAGGATGCTGTGGACAGCTGTGTGGAGTGCTGGGCCAACTCCGAAGACAACACAAACGGCAAAAATAAGAAGAAGAAAAGAAAAAACAAGGGGTCACTTTGCAGGGGCGAGCATGTGAGTTTACATGAAGTAAATATTGTTAGGTCCGTCTTGTCATTATTGATTCAACCTGCCTTGATGAAATTAAAATAGCTGCATTTTTTGACTTACGGATGCTTTATCTGCTAAACATTACAAATACAACCAGCTCTCTAGGATAAAGGGGGACTCCAGTCATATGAACACATTTGCATCAGAATTTCAATCATAATATTAAAGGTGCAGTGTGTAATATTTATGAAGATATAGTGACAAATGCAATATAATATAGATAACAATGTTTTCAGTGGTGTATAAAGACCGTTATGTTTTTATTACCTTTAGAATGAGCCATTTCTATCTACACACACCGTGGGTCCCCTTACAGTGAAGTCGCCATTTTGTGCCGCCATGTTTCTACAGTAGCCCTAAACGGACAAACTTCTCTATAGAGCGCTAGTCACTCTCTGCTGTCTCAGACGACGACATCTTTGTCCTGTTTTGGCCACCGTAGCTTCTCTATGTGCTTCGAAAGAGAGGGGTAAACGGTTGCAATTCACAACCTCACCGCTAGAATCCGCTAAAATTTACACACTGCGCCTTTAATGCCAAAATGTAGCAAATAATTTTTATGTCTAAATATTCTAGTTCTTTTAGGCCCTGTTTACACCTGGTATTAAGATGTGTTAAATGCAGGTGTAAGCGGTGTCTAAAACGTTTTGAGCTTGTCCACTTTCAACCACTTCCAGAGGTAGACGAAAACGCATTTGACCGGATTGCTTTCGTGGTGTAAACGCTCATGTGGTCAAATGTCGAACAGCCATTAAAAAAAACTCTACTCTCCGCCTACTGACCAAATGCACAAATGCACTGTGTGTCGGTCAAAAATGACATGAAATGAATGTACTATATTTTAGTTCAGTGTTTTTTTATTTAATACTTTGTATATTTAGGGGATTTTATGGTCCTAAATTATATTTATGCTGTAGTTATAATCCATTTATTGACTTTTTGAGCATAGACCTGAAAATGAAATTTCCAACTTAACTCGTAAAACTCGTGATCTCTTTTAAAAGACGACACTTAACTTTTTTCACTTCAGCAATAATCTGCTTTAACCCCTTACCGGTCACCCCGCTTTTTGAGAATAGACATGAAAATGCACTATCCAAACTTAAATGGCTGTAATTCAGGAATTATTTGGAATATATACCTAAGTTTGGTCTTATTTTAAAGACAGCACTCGACAGATTATTGCTGAAGTGAAAGCAATTCACTAAAAAGTATGAAAAAGTTATGGAAGTTTAAATTTACTGTAAATGAAAAATACTGTACTAAATATTTTTTATTTTATATAAAATATATATTTTACAAAAACAATTTACTCTAAAATGATAAAATCAAAGCCATATGTCTAACCAAGTTGTGTTCCAAATTTGAAGTTGATATCACAAAAATTGAATGATTTTGTTTAGGCGCTGTACCAAAAATAGCCACCGGGTGTCACACATTCTATTGATTTTTTTTTTGGATTTTTAAAAAAAAATTTATGCATTTTCCTGTAACAAATTACTAAATTTCTGTCCAGATATCACTTCAATCACAAAAAGGTCACCAAATATGGAATCTTGAGACTCAGACCTTGCCGACGATATCTGTTTTGTCAAGATTAGAAAAGATTTTGATTATAAAGTAGTTAAAATAAATTTTGTAATATGAAACATGAGACCGCCCACTAGGGGAGGAGCCCGCTAGAAGAAGTTAGAGTACCATTGCCATGGTAACGCAACGTCCGATTTCAATTTTGAGTTCGTAAGTTTTCGAATGATACCTAATTTATGATAATTATTTATCATTAAAAAGTTGATATAAATACTGCTTTATGTGCAATTTAACCCCTTAACTGGACGGTTTACGTTTTTTTTTTTTGTTTTGTTTTGTTTTTTCATATCACATTTTATTAATCATCATAAATTAGGTGTCATTCGAAAGCTTACAAACTCAAAATTCATCCTGTGCAAACCGTTTTGAAATTGGACGTTGCGTTACCATGGAAACGGTACTCTAAATTCTTTTAGCGGGCTCCTCCCCTAGTGGGCGGTGTCAGGTTTCATATTACAAATTGTATTTTAACTACTTTATAACCAAAACCTTTTCTAATCTTGACACAACGCATATCGTCGGAAAGGTCTGTATCTCAAGGTTCCATATTTGGTGACTGTTTTGTTATAGAAGTGATATTTGGACAGAAATTTATTAATTTGTTACAGGAGAATGCATCAAAAAAAAAAAAAAAAAAAAAAATCAATAGAATGTGTGACACCCGGTGGCTATTTTTGGTACAGCGCCTAAACAAAATCATTCAATTTTTGTGATATCAACTTCAAATTTGGAACACAACTTGGTCAGACATATGGCTTTGATTTTATAGTAAAAAAAAAAAAAAAAAAAAAATTTATATATATATATATATATATATATATATATATATATATATATATATATATATATATATATATATATATATATATATATATATATATATATATATCAAAAATATTTAGTACAGTATATTTCATTTACAGTAAATTTTAATTTCCATAACTGTTTCATACTTTCATTTTTGTGCTTTCACTTCAGCAATAATCTGCCGAGTGTCTTTTAAAACAAGACCAAACATCTGTATTCCAAAGCATTCCTGAATTACAGCCATTTAAGTTTGGATAGTGCATTTTCACGTCTAGTCTCAAAAAGGGGGGTGACAGTTAATATTTATTATTTGATCATTTAATTATTTCAGTCTTGATTTCTGAATAAATCTGATCAATTAATTGATCGATAAATTGGCTAAATGAAAACTTTAATTTCAGTTTTAGTACAAATATATTTTCGGTGCATCGCTGTTTGTTAGTGATGCATGACACACATGATTACTGAAGCTGTGATCTCCCTCTCTCATAGGCGTCTAACACGGAGGAGGACTGCGTATCGGACGGCAGCAGGAGAGGATCTGGATCTGCTGCCGTCCACGAGTCTTCCTCTCCTTCACCACATCTGTGCAGAAGCAAAGAAACTCCGTGCTCTAAGTTGTGCTGTGAATCCTTAGCGAGCTTCAGCCATCATGTGAGCAGCAGCAGGCATTGCCACAGTCAGCCTCTCCTGCCAGACACCTGCACACAGGGAAACAGCTGCGCCAAGAGCCTCGTGGAGCTACTGGTGAGTCTGGTCACACGTCTCATACCACAGTCCAAGTCGTGTCAACCAGTTTTATTTTAGTCTTATTAGGGATGGGACTGTATGAAAATTTCACATCACGATCATAGTGACCCAAATTATCACGATTATCAATATTATCACGGTTTTGTTAAAATGAGTGTTCATAAAGAACTCATGCACACACTAAAAACATTTCAACAAGTTTTATATTTGAAAATCAACAAACAACAAATAAAACACGCAGCTCTATGCACTTTTTAAAACCAAGATTGTATTCTGTGGCATTTCCTTCTTTATAATGACCGTCGTCAATAGCAACGCATCATAACACAGCGCACATCTACGTATCACAACGGACGCTCTCTCGTTTCATTCAAACTTGCGTCTCTGTTTTTGATTGTATTGAAAATGAAATCAGAGGACTTTACTATTAATACTACTATAATATTGTTGTGGTCATCTTGTCTGGACGATTGTTTTGTACACTGTACAAAATGGATTTATAAACAGGTAAAATTTAAAACATTAATCTCAATATGTCCCCGTAATTATTTATGTGGTAAAGAAAATCTGTGTAATAAGTGTACAATGAATATACATTATTATCCCTTAAATGTCACCCTTAATAGTCTCGTTTGAACTTGTTCGTTCGTCTTTGGCTCAAAGTCACTGCGAACTTTTCTTCGCGGAAGCTTCACGTTAATTACAAGTGAGTGAGAAAATATTTAAACTCAACATTTTGTGTCCAAGACGTAGACGTAGTCCACTTGCCTTGCGTTCGCTATACAACAGTGTGTGATGGTCACAGAGACGACTCGGCAGATTTGAAGTGTTTCCCCCTATTGCAGCGACTTTCGTTTTGCATGTTCTGCAGACAGGGTGAGCATCCTCGGTTAAGTTTCCCTCAGGACTTTTGTAAAAGCCAAAATATGACCACACCTCAGATTTGGTCCTTTTAGAAGGCTGAACAATCCCAATGTCACTGCCTTCCGCCATTTCTTCTCGTTCAAAAAACTACGTTGTGCGCTGCGCCTGATGCTGACTGAACAGGATTCACCGTGAGTTTTCAAAATCGTGATAATCAAACGCGGTTTTAATGATAATTAAATTTTAAATGATATTACTAACCGTCAGTACATTTTATCATGGTTTATCGTGAAACCGGTAATCGTCGCATCCCTAAGTCTGATTTATATACTATATCAGGGGTTCTCAACTCTGGCGTTCCAAACCCGTAAGACCTTCGTTCATCTTCAGAACACAAATGAAGATATTTTTGATAAAATCGGAGAGATTTCTGACCCCTCCATAGACAGCAACACACCGACCACTTTCAAGGTCCAGAAAGGTAGTAAAAACATTAAAATAGTCCATGTGACCAATGGTTCAACCTTAATGTTATGAAGCGGCGGGAATAGTTTTTGTGCGCAAAAAAACCCCAACAATAACGACTTCATTCAACAATTTCTTCTCTTCAACGTCATTCTCCTACACTGGTCACGGGGTGTAAACAGTGCAGCGCTTCCGGTTTCTACGGCAGAACGCTGTGTGGAAAGTTTTGTGTGCAAACATCCGAAGCGCGTGTTCAGAAAGCAGCGTCTCAGACAGCACAAATACTAAACTGAGCTCTCTTTCAAATCTTCTTGCACTCGAACGGACACATTCACACAAAATTAGGTCAAGAAATAGCGAGTATCCTAGTAAACATAGTTGGTTATGTCCTAAATGAACGTAAACCGTTCAGAAAGTAAACGTGTGTAGAGTATCAGCATATTGGATCCGTGCATTCACTCTTAAAGTGACAAAAGCCTAATATTCCTGTGTTTTAATGTTAATCAAACAACAGAGGACAAAGAAAAAAAATTGTTCACTGCTCTTGACTACTTTTGTAACTTTTAAGGATTAACTCTTTCCCCGCCAAACACGGAATTTTCCGTGTTTTCACTGTTATACGCTAGTGGGCGCTATTACACATCTTCTGAATGAGTACAGAATCTCCCGATCAAAACACAGGTGAAGAAGAGCAAAAAAATACAAGCAATCTCATATGTAAGCAGATGCATATGTAAAATAACGTGATCATCAACATTAAACATCATATAAATCAAAACTGCCTAATGAATGAAATGTCGACCCAGGACGAGCTCTAGGACTGTGCAAGCATTAGGGGTGTTGATGGACTCGATCATCTGTGTTTAATCATTGATCTGAATCTGATCTGAAAGTCTTGAACAAAAGCGTGATTTTTCTCAGCTTTTTGCTCAAAATGTTGCTTTTTTTTAATGAAACTTACCCATATTCATGAAGCTATTTGAAGCGATTTTTTTGTTTAAAAGCAGAGGGTCAGCTCTTTCTTTTGATATATTGCATGCTCAGATATTCATACAACAAAATATTATATGGGCCATTACATTTTTGTGAAAATGATAAAAAAACTCTGGCTGGCAACTTTTTTAAAAACGCTTGCGGGGAAAGAGTTAAAGGTGGGGTAAGCGCTTTCTGGTAACCCATGTTGATATTTCAAATCACCAAAAACAAACACGCCCCTACCCCAAAAGGGTCTCGCCCCTATTTTGATAGCTCCGCCCCACACATACGTAACCCAGGCAACGACTATGGTGGAATCTGCTGTGCCGGCCGGCCGAGGCTATGATGTCATCAATAAGTGAAAGCAATGTGTGTTACCATGGTAATCCAGGTCGAATGTTTAATGAAAAAGTCATCCCTTCCATCCCAAAAACACACAGTTCTCATGAACAACTCGATAGCACGACAGTCCAACTAACGAACATATTACAATTATGACCAGATTAGAGGGTTATCGATCACGAAAAGAGGAACCAAAGGAAACACACATATTAGGAGTATATTATCTTACTTTTCGGACACACGTTGGGAGCTGACGCTTGATACAGACATCAACGCTCGGACAGATACGCTCCAGGCTTATCGGGTGTGGAAATGAATACGATACGATTGCAAATGGACAAACAAGTGAACATGACACACGAGCATATTCAAGCAAAAGCCAGCATATATAAGTTCTGTGAAACAAAACAAAACCAATGTTACTCGCCTATCGAGAAGAAATAAAGCAACCTCGGCCTTCGCTCCTTGAGTTCTCTCCAGCGCTGGAAAGCTGATGATCTTGCCTGATCGTAAGCCTTCTTTTGTTCCACACACATCTTCCACGTGTTTTGTATCTGCCATCTCTGTCTTTCTCTCGTTGCTCGGGCTAATGTCCGTCCTGCGTCGTGTCTTTTGAATAATGACGTGCACTGAGCGATCTCTTCTCCCCGTCATTAGTAGACACGCCCCTTACTGCTGATTGGCTACCAGTTTGTTTTGGTACTCTGCCGAGACACTTTTCTAAAGCATCAATATCGCTTACCTCACGTTTAATAAGGATGTTTAATTTATACAGTGAAGACTATGCTGTGTTTTTACATTTTGCTCACTTTATTAAATAAACTGTCTACTAATGTACTTTGATCGGGTAATTTATTCACTACGATTTATTGAAATAGTTGAGTAGTGTTAAGTAGTGATTGTTTTTTGTCTAATGTCTCTGTGAACAGAATGAATCTGAAGTGACCTCGGATGACGAGAACTGTCTGACACAGGACGAGATCCAGTCGTTCGTGGAGAACAACAAGTCCTTCTACCGCACACGAGACCAGTACAGACAGCACCTTAAAGATCGCTTCACCAAATACTGCCGCGGAGAGTGGCTGCCCACCACCAGCGTCAGCTAGACTCCGCCGCACACGCACTAATGCACACCTATTTTTATAGACCGTGAAAACACTCATGATCACTGCTGCATTGTTGCTTTTTCCAGGCAAGATTTTGGGAATATGAAATGGGTAAAAGAATCAATTTCAGCGCTGTATTTGACCATGTTCATGTTTATTTTATTTTTTTTTGTGGGTAAAGTTACACGTCTTTTTCGCATCTATACACACGTCTTCCCCTTCAGGCTCCTCCTCTTTCACTCTCAACCAATCACAGCTGGCTTTGTTTTCCTTTCTCACTTGACATGTTGATTAGGGAGCAGGTTGTTAGGAACACAGTTATTAAATTGATAATCGAGCTTGCAGGCCTCGGCTGTAGGGTTATAAATGTTGGTAGTCTTAATGTATTGTTTGTGAATCATTTCTTTGTTTTTTTTTTTCTTTCTTCCAGATTGTTTCTCTGACTGTGACAATTTTAGTGGCAAGAAATGTACCAATAAATGTGTACAGAAATACAATGATCTGAATAAAAAGATTTTACAGGAAGATGAGAACATCCATTGGATGTGATGTTGAAAGCAATGTGCAAAATTTACAAAATAAAGAATATTTATTAATATGCATCAGATTTGAATGTTTCATGTCTCTTGTGAATGTTTCTATTGTAATATCTAATTTGGTTAGCATATAAAATATGACTTAACTTCCCATGATAGGCTGATAAAACGGCTTGTTTGATTTATTCTAACCTTATCTTAGATCCTCAAGCCTTGTTAAATGTTAAAAGTTAAAATTATAGTCAGCCACTAGATGGAGTGTTTTGTTCTGTTTCCTCATGCTTCATTAAAATACAGAAAATATAAAGTAAACTGACAAACGATCTAAATCATATATATATATATATGTCAAAAACTATCAAATCATTTAAAACCTTTTTTGTTTGCTCTGTGTGTGTGTGAGAGAGAGAGAGAGAGTGGTGTGTGTGTGAGAGTGTGTGTGTGTGTGTGTGAGAGAGAGAGAGTGAGTGAGAGTGTGTGGTGTGTGTGAGAGAGAGAGTGTGTGTGTGTGTGAGAGAGAGAGAGTGAGTGAGAGAGAGTGTGTGCGTGTGTGAGAGTGTGTGTGTGTGTGTGTGAGAGAGAGAGAGTGGTGTGTGTGAGAGTGTGTGTGAGAGAGAGAGAGTGAGTGAGTGTGTGGTGTGTGTGAGAGAGAGAGAGAGAGAGTGAGTGAGAGAGAGAGTGTGTGCGTGTGTGAGAGAGAGAGAGTGAGTGAGAGTGTGTGTGTGCGCGCGTGTGTGTGAGAGAGAGAGAGAGAGCGCGCGTGTGTGTGAGAGAGAGAGAGAGAGTGTGTGCGTGTGTGTGAGAGAGAGTGTGTGTGCGCGCGCGCGCGCGCGCGTGCGTGAGAGAGTGAGTGAGAAGCGTTTAATTTCTTTTTTTTAAAGCAGTTTCGTGTTCAATATACATTTTAATGACTCTTTTTATTAGTAGTTAGTTATTTTATCAGAATTAACAATATACGCTACACGTGGATCATTGTGACACAATAATGTCAAATTATGAGCGGTTTTAAAAGTATCGCGTTTGAGTCAGAGGACATTCATGTACAGTAAGAGCTGATGAGTGAAAACAAATAATGACGCGGGCGGCGACAACAACCTGAGACTTATCTTTTCTTCGGACGTTAATAATTAATCGCAGGTTCTGTGTGTGTCGAGCTGTTCCTGGGTGTGAGCGGCAGAAGATCAGGGAGGGCTGGAGTGATTTGTTCCCGCCCTAAACACACTGACTGACACTATTCTGATTCAGAGATAGGCTGTTATTACTGAGCGCGACACAGACACAAAGTAACAGCCGCGCGCGGTCACTGATACATTGTTTCATTCCGGCGCGGTTTAGAACTCTTTGTTACATTGTGACATTGCGCGTGACTGTGATACACCGTGTCTGATGATGGAGCGCTGGAAGGGGAGAGTCGCGCTGGTCACCGGAGCGTCTGTCGGGATCGGAGCGGCTGTGGCTCGCGCGCTCGTCCAGCACGGCATGAAGGTGGTCGGGTGCGCGCGGAACGTGGACAAAATCGAGGTAAACGATCTTAAAGCGAGTTGTTAGAGCTCAAAGGCCTCGTAGCTGTAGTGCTACTTGTGTTAGCTCACTGCAGAACATCAATGAGGAGCTTCAGTCAAACTGCTTTTCCCCCAAAGGAGACCCTTTATCCTTTATTTCTGAGTTGAGTGCGTTCATTTTGGAGGAATGACACTTCATTGATTGACTGTATTGATAGATTTCGCCCCGCCCACTTTACTCTTCAAAATCGCCTCGAGCTCTTCATTTGACACTAGTATGCAATTAAATGCATATTTGTGACCCTGGACCACAAAACCAGTCATAAGGGTAAATTTTTTGAAATTGAGATTTATATATAATCTAAAAGCTGAGTAAATAAGCTTTCCATTGATGTATGGTTTGTTAGGATAGGACAATATTTGAAAATCTGGAATCTGAGGGTGCAAAAACCTTAGCAATGCGTATTACTACTAACAATACATTTTTGATATTTTTACGGTCGGAAATTTACAAAATATCTTCATGGAACATGATCTTAATATCCTAATGATTTTTGGCATAAAAGAAAAATGGATAATTTTGACCCATACAATGCGTTGTTGGCTATTGCCACAAATACACCCGTGAGACTTATGACTGGTTTTGTGCTCCAGGGTCACATATGCATAATTTACTAGTTTGACTTTTAGATTAGTATGATGTTGAGTTATAGGTCTGTTATTAAATATAATATTACTTGGTTTTTATTTTCTCACCTTTATGTCGTTCGAAACTCTTTTTTCTGAGGAGCACAAGAGGAGACCCAAGTGAAAAGGACGTACTATTAAATGTGTTAAAAATGCACTTGAAATTCAAGTAGTATGTTTATATTATATTTGTATTGTACTAAAACATACTAAAGTACATTTTTAATACATTTAATAGTACGTCTTTTTCACCTGGGGAGTTATGAAGAAACTTCACTCGAGAGGAAGATTATCAGTTATGTCCCTCACACAAATCTATTGTATGATTCATATTCATAGTCATTGAGATTCTTTAAAACATCTCTTGTGTTCCAGTCATATGAGTTTAGAAATGTGATGATGAGTAAATGACACTATTTTCATATTTTTATATTCTGGGTTAAAGGGATAGTTCACCTAAAAATGAAATTGTTGTTATAATTTACTCAGCCTCATGTTGTTCCAAACCTGTATGAGTTTCTTTCTTCTGTTGAACACAAAAGAAGATATTTTGAAGAATGTTTGGCGGCACCCATTGACTTTCATAGTATTTCAATGGGTGCTGTCAACTACAAAATACAAAAATTCGTCAAAATATTATCTTTTGTGTTCAACAGTGGAAAGAAATTTGGTTACACTTTATTTTAAGGGGTCATTGTTACAGTGCAATTATATATTTAAGTACTGAGTAATATTAATTAACAACATATACTTACTGTAGGATTAGGGTTTGGTTGAGGGTTAGTTGCATGCAATTATGCATAATTTACTGTTATTACTATGGTAAGTACATGTAACATATGTAACAAGGAGACTGCAAAATGAAGCGTTACCAGAAACTCTTGGGTGAGAAAGTGATTTTTGGGTGAACTGTCCCTTTAAGAACTTTCGGCAGTGTTATTAGCGTAAGTGTCCCTTTAAGAATGTATCACTGCAACATTCCTCAACCCTTCCTCACAGGCTGTCAATCAATGAATAATGTCGTGTCAATCATTAATTATGTTTTCAGCCCTGCCCTTGAGTTCTCAAACGTCTCCAGGGGTTGTGTGGTCGTGAATGCAAGATACATTTGATGCCTTATAATCAGGGTTGGGAAGGTTACTTTTAAAACGTATTTCACTACAGATTACAAAACACTTGCTTTAAAAAGTCATTTGTAATGCATTTCGATTGCACAAGTTTTGTAACTTAATCTAAATACTTTAGAGTACTTTGGACTACTAATAAGGCATGTAACACAAAACATATTTCCTCTGCATATTATTTTTAACAACATCAATTTTCCACAATATTTCTTAAAGCAAAAAATGGAGACAATCTTAGAAAAAAGAAAAAAAATATTGATGCTCAAGAAGGAAACACGATGCATTAAGATCTGGGGGGTGTAAACTTTTTCACACAGGGTAAATTGTACTTTAGCTTCTTTTCTTTTGTTTATTTGCTTTGTTGTATTAATAAATTGTAATAAATTGTATTAGCTTCTGAAGGGCAGTGCTACAGAAATATGAAAAATTAAAAAATATGATCTTTAAACAAAATAAGAAAAATGTACACATTATCCTGTTCAAAAGTTTTCACCCCCTGCTCTTAATGCATTGAGTTTCATGGAAGCTTGTTTCCGCCACTAAATATAAAAATAAAAACGGTAATTGCGACTTCTTATCTCACAATTCTGACATTTTTTTCTCGCAATTGCGTTTTTATTTTTATATTTAGTGGCAGAAACAAGCTTCCATGAAAGCCCCCCCCCCCTCATAATTGGACATTATAAAATACATAAAATATACTGTATTTGGACATTATAAAAAATATGTTTATATCTCAATTCTCAGTCGCAATTACTTAAACAAATGACTGAACATGAAACATGAAAACAGTCGTGGATCATCAGGGAACGACACACAGTTCAGATTCAAGGGTTTGTACATTTTTGAATATGGCGATTTGTATAGATTCAGTCATTTTGTCTTGTGGAGTATGTAAACATCTATTATATGTGAAATGGCATATTCAGGACAGGACTAAATAAAAGCAGCATGCAATTTTTATGATCCCAGATCCCTCTTATTTTGTTAGAATTATTAAAATTGAGCATATTCTGCAAGGGTTATGAACCTTATGAGCAGAACTGTATCTTAGGATGCTTTTGTAGTGTCAGAGAATCAGAAATCGCTGTTTACATTAATGTTTTAATGAAATAAATGGTTTTAAAATTCAAAGTAGTCATTGTAAAATGTAACTGTAATTTGATTACCACCCATTTAAAATGTAACTGTATTGAAATACTCACATTTTGTATTTTAAATATGTAACTAAGTTACATGTATTTTGTTGCTCCACAACCCTGTTTGTAGTATAATATGAGTTCTGCTTTGTTTCTTTTAACTGAAGTGAACACTTATTTCCTCACTGCTGATTAATTGAGATTGGATGAAAGTCTTCTGTTTTTTGTGTGTGTGTACAGCACAGTCAATTCATAACACGTGTGTTTGCCATATACTGTTATGATGGACAAAGGTTGAAAGTTATGACGTGCCGCTCAGATTTACTGCAGCACTTGAACGCTTTAATTTTCTAGGTAAATGTTTTGTTCCTGGAAAAGCCTCATTGAGGAGCAGAGTTGAGGGTCTTGGCAGGTTTTATCAGTAAAGACAGAGATACACTTCGTCTTTACTTCATGAGATGCGTTTCCACTGTTTGTCCTCAGAGTGAAATGAGAGACAAGGCGAGCTTTGTGTCTGTGTGTGATCACAAGGCACTAGTGTAATTGTGTCAAAGGCTATATTCTTTCTGTGTGTGTGTGTGTTTGGGGCCACATCGAGCTTACGACTGTCTCCCTAGAATATAAACATTCACACACACAGTAGCCAGATGCTTTGAGTCCATGTAAAGCACGAGTGTTTTCATCATATCAGTGTAGTTGAGCTTTGCAGCCCTGCGTCTGTATTCCAGTCAAACAGAGAGACTGGGAATATCAGTGAGAAAGGTTGGGAACAGGACAGTGATAGACTCTGAGGGAGTAATAATGTGGTCGCTATGGGAGACGGGATGGAATGGGAAGCGGCTCTGATGAGGGGCCTTCACTGGCAGCATCCGCTCTGTTCCAGGATCAGTTTTTCCCAGGGCAGCCTCTGAGCCGATGATCACTGATCCCAGGACACTCCAAACTACATGATGGAAACCAGATCTACCCAGAAGAGGCTTGATATTGTTGTTGTTGTTTTTTTATGTTTTGCATTCCTACTGGATGAGCAGCAAAGCATCTTCAGTCTGATTTCAGTGAAAGCCCTTCAGGTGGGATGGAAATTACAGAGTCATTATTTTACTGATCCAAAAAACAGTGCTTGTGTTAGCTCTAATGCCATATATGCTATATTGTTTTTACACCTATTTTGCCAGACTATCTGTCTCTCTCTATCTCTGTCTGTCTATCATCCATCCATCCATCTCTATCTATCTATCCATTCATCCATCCATCTGTCTGTCTGTCTATCTATCTATCTATCTATCTATCTATCTATCTATCTATCTATCCATTCATCCATCCATCCATCTCTGTCTGTCTATCATTTCATCTATCTGCTTTTCTATCTATCTTTCCATCCATCCATCTCTATCTATCCAGCCATCTATCCATCCATCTATCTTTCCATCTATCCATCCATCTCTGTCTGTCTATCTACTTTTCTATCTATCTATCTTTCCATCCATCTCTATCTATCTATCTATCTATCTATCTATCTATCTATCTATCTATCTATCTATCTATCTATCTATCTATCTATCTATCCACCATCCATCTCTGTCTGTCTATCGTTCCATCCATCCATCGTTCCATCTATCGTTCCATCTATCCAGCCATCTTTCTTTCCATCCATCCATCTATTTTTCTATCTATCTGTCTTTCCATCTATCCATCTCTGTCTGTCTGTCTATCATTCCATCTATCTATCTATCTTTCTATCTATCTCTCATCCATCTATCCATCCATCCATCTCTGTCTGTCTATCGTTCCATCCATCATTCCATCTATCCAGCCATCCATCCATCTATCCATCCATCTATCCATCCATCTATCTTTCTTTCCATCCATCCATCCATCCATCCATCCATCCATCCATCCATCCATCTCTGTCTGTCTATCGTTCCATCCATCCATCCATCTATTTTTCTATCTATCTGTCTTTCCATCCATCCATCTCTGTCTGTCTGTCTATCTCTCCATCCATCTATCATCCATCCATCTCTGTCTGTCTATCGTTCCATCCATCCATCGTTCCATCTATCGTTCCATCTATCTATCTATCTATCCAGCCATCCATCCATCTTTCTTTCCATCCATCCATCTCTGTCTGTCTATCGTTCCATCTATCTATCTTTCTATTTTTCTATCTGTCTTTCCGTCCATCCATCTCTGTCTGTCTGTCTATCGTTCCATCTATCTATCTATCTATCTTTCTTTCTATCTATCTATCTATCTATCTATCTATCTATCTATCTATCTATCTATCTATCTATCTTTCCATCCATCCATCCATCCATCCATCAATCCATCCATCCGCATACGGTAGTTACACTACAGCCCAGTCTGTTCCATTAATACTACATCTCATTCCACCCATAATGCTCTGCTGCACTTATAAATCCATCCGCACACTTTAACTCATGTTGAGTGCTGAACGAGGGTTTGTGTCTTTAATTGGATTGATCTTTATCACTTAACGTGAGATGCTCAATGATCCAATCAGACCTGAAACTGGAAACACCTTCCATACTTACCAACTCACTTTCCATGAGAAGATTTCAGTTAGGTGTTATATATTATTTGTTTATATATATATATATATATATATATATATATTGTTACATCTTTTATATAATTGAGAGACATCTTAATTTAGGTTAAATCTGCAGTGGTAGTAAGTGTGACTCTCTGAGTGTTTGTCCTTCAAGCTCAATCGATTCCTAGAAATCATGTGGTGCGTGACGCAGTGTATGCAGGCCCACCGGTGGTGTCATGATCTCTGTATCACGCATGGAGTCAGTAAACTGGAATATTCCGCTGACCTTTGCAACACTGAGATCATCAGGGCTGATTAGGATGAACTTTCAGTGGCTTCTCAACTCTGTTAATGCACATTTTAGGTGTGTTCGGCTTCATGCGGCGCTGTGCAGACCGATCAGTGCATGCCTGGTAAAAATTGTCTGACTTTGCCAGCTGACATATGCCATCGAGAGTGATTCGAGGGCAGTCGGCTGGTTCATTCTGAGGCTGCACGAGCTCAGATGATTCTCGATTGGCTAGATTCACTGATGACAATGATCACATGTTCATTCGTGACTCACTGGATAGTACAGTGTCCATTGAATGCACATCTCAGCGGAAGTAGCGTGCTGTTTTTCACATACTGTATATTAGGGAAATATTCGATTGGATGCAGTGCTCATGTACGTCTGCCTTATTTCCACACCTGATTCAGATTAGCTCATGAGCAGCTGCATGAACTGAACTTCCTCTGCGTATCCTCAGGACCGGAAAACCACCACTCTGTCTGCTTTGCTGGTTAAATTAAATGTAAAGCCTCATTTGAGTGCAATAGTGGTTTAAAGCAAGCTAACCTGGATATTTTCCAGAATAACCAAATCACTCCTAGCTACAAACATTCCTAAAGAGGAAACCAGTGAAACATTCCACAGGTATTTACATTGCATTGCATTAGTGTTTAGTAGTGCTTGCTCCACTAAACCGCAGCATCTTAATCATGACCTTCAGGCAAACCACAGCGATGATTGATAGGTTAAATCATTTGATTGCCCTTAATAAGTGTGTACTACTTAATGACTTTGTGCTTAAGAGGTACACTATATTGCCAAAAGTTTTGGGACGCCTGCCTTTACATGCACATTAATGACATCCCATTCTTAATCCGTAGGGTTTAATATGGAGTTGGCCCACCCTTTACAGCTATAACAGCTTCAACTCTTCTGGGAAGGCTTTTCACAAGGTTTAGGAGTGTGTTTATGGGAATTTTTGACCATTTTTCTAGAAGCGCATTTGTGAGGTCAGGCACTGATGTTGGACGAGAAGGCCTGGCTCGCAGTCTCCGCTCTAATTCATCCCAAAGGTGTTCTATCAGGTTGAGGTCAGGACTCTGTGCAGGCCAGTCAAGTTCCTCCACACCAAACTCGCTCATCCATGTCTTTATGGACTTTGCTTTGTGCACTGGTGCGCAGTTATGTTGGAACAGGAAGGGGCCGTCCCCAAACTGATCCCATAAAGTTGGGAGCATGAAATTGTCCAAAATGTCTTGGTATGCATAAGCATTAAGAGTTCCTTTCACTGGAACTAAGGGGCCAAGCCCAACCCCTGAAAAACAACCCCACACCATAATCCCCCCTCCACCAAACTTTACACTTGGCACAATGCAGTCAGGCAAGTCCCGTTCTCCTGGCAACCGCCAAACCCAGACTCGTCCATGGGATTGCCAGACAGAGAAGCGTGATTGGTCACTCCAGAGAACACGTCTCCACTGCTCTAGAGTCCAGTGGCGGCGTGCTTTACCCCACTGCATCCCACGCTTTGCATTGCACTTGGTGATGTAAGGCTTGGATGAGCTGCTCGGCCATGGAAACCCATTCCATGAAGCTCTCTACACACTGTTCTTGAGCTAATCTGAAGGCCACAGAAATTTGGAGGTCTGTAGCTATTGACTCTGCAGAAAGTTGGCGACTTCTGCGCACTGTGTGCCTCAGCATGCGCTGACCCCGCTCTGTGATTTTTACGTGGCTGAGTTGCTGTTGTTCCCAATTGCTTCCACTTTGTTATAATCCCACTAACAGTTGAGCGTGGAATATTTAGTAGTGAGGAAATCTCATGAATGGACTCATCGCACAGGTGGCAACCTAACACAGTACCACGCTTGAGTTCACTGAGCTCCTGAGAGCGACCCATTCTTTCACAAATGTTTGTAGAAGTGTCTGCATGCCTAGTGCTTGATTTATACACCTGTGGCCATGGAAGTGATTGGAACACCTGAATTCAATGATTTGTAGGGGCGTCCCAATACTTCTGGCAATATAGTGTAGCTCTGTGCATTGGCAGATTGTTTCCTAATCTGGTTATGTATTTGCACAGGTTATTGATACCACAGGAATATATAAAATCAGCTTTCAATGAGGGTATTTACGTGCACATCTTACACCAGTTATGCTTACTCAAACGTTTGTTATATTGGGTGCATAGGGTGATTTGAGGAAGAACAGAGAAGGCAAATCCTGATGAACACAGCTAGATTTTTGCAGATTACCTCGGTTTTGGCTTTGCATGAACACAAAACATTTTTATTGGCTCTTCTGTGCGTTTATTCATTTTATTCATGTTTTTTGCACATCTCTTTAAGTTTTGCCATCAAGACAAATGAAAGCCCCAATGATTTTAATGTTTAATGTTTTTTGGGTTTCTTTAATGAGCTCATTTTTTGCTTGTGCAACAAAACTGATCAGGTTTTGTGCCTCTATTATGCTTTTTCAAATATTCTCTTTCATGCAGTGTGTAATAGAGCTGTTTGTGAAGGTAAAAAGTCTGCAAAGTTGTAAAAGTGCACGACAAATGAAGTTATTGTTTCCTAAAAGAAAGAATCAAATCTGAACTGTTGACTGAGCCGTCTAAAATTCTAATTCTAGTCTCACTTCCTGTTACATACCACACCTTAAAGCACTCAGGGTCTAATACAGCATACGTGTTTTAATTATTTAATTAAGTTGCCTTTTTGACATCCTAAATGACATTCAATGGAGTGAAAGAAACATCACACGCTTATGTGCAAATGTTACATATTTGTGTGTATTAGATGTTGTGCATGAATAGGAAATGTCATTGTGAATGTTGTTTTTCCTGTCCGGATTCAGTCTCAGCTCCCTCAGAGCACAGTTCTCTGAACTGATTATTCCAGTTGTCAGTTCCAGTAATGGATGGCCTTTGTGCATGGTTTGTTGCAACTGAAGCATGCGTAACCAAACCAGTTGCAGGCACTTTTATAATGCGTCGGATTACAAGGACAAACATTGGACGATGACATCAGCCAACCGTCCATCCATTCATGAACAAATGTCCATCAATCACACTCTTTTCATCTTTCCCTTAAAGGAACAGCACACTTGGAAATGATGTTTATAATATCTTAAAATCTTTTTAGGACAAAGTTGTATGAAAAAGAGAGAGTGTGTGTGTGAGAGTGTGTGTGTGTGAGAGTGTGTGTGAGAGTGTGTGAGTGAGTGAGTGAGTGAGTGGGTGAGTGAGTGAGTGAGTGAGTGAGTGAGTGAGTGGGTGAGTGGGTGAGTGAGTGTTTGGGTGTTTGGGTGAGTGAGTGAGTGAGCGTTTGGGTGAGTGAGTGAGCGTTTGGGTGAGTGAGTGTTTGGGTGAGTGAGTGTTTGAGTGTTTGAGTGAGTGTGTGAGTGAGTGAGTGTTTGGGTGAGTGAGTGTTTGGGTGAGTGAGTGTGTGTGTGTGTGAGTGAGTGTGTGAGTGTGTGAGTGTGTGAGTGAGTGAGTGAGTGAGTGTTTGGGTGAGTGAGTGAGTGAGTGAGTGTTTGGGTGAGTGAGTGAGTGAGTGAGTGTTTGGGTGAGTGAGTGAGTGTTTGGGTGAGTGAGTGAGTGAGCGTTTGGGTGAGTGAGTGAGCGTTTGGGTGAGTGAGTGTTTGAGTGTTTGAGTGAGTGTGTGAGTGAGTGAGTGTTTGGGTGAGTGAGTGTTTGGGTGAGTGAGTGTTTGGGTGAGTGAGTGTTTGGGTGAGTGAGTGTTTGGGTGAGTGAGTGTTTGGGTGAGTGAGTGTGTGAGTGTGTGAGTGAGTGTGTGAGTGTGTGAGTGAGTGTTTGAGTGAGTGAGTGTTTGAGTGAGTGAGTGTTTGAGTGAGTGTGTGTGTGTGTGTGAGATTGTTTGAGTGAGTGTGTGTTTGAGTGAGTGTGTGTTTGAGTGAGTGTGTGTTTGAGTGAGTGTGTGTGAGTGTTTGAGTGTTTGAGTGTGTGAGTGTGTGAGTGTGTGAGTGAGTGAGTGTTTGAGTGAGTGAGTGTTTGAGTGAGTGAGTGTTTGAGTGAGTGTTTGAGTGAGTGAGTGTTTGAGTGAGTGAGTGTTTGAGTGAGTGAGTGTTTGAGTGAGTGAGTGTTTGAGTGAGTGAGTGTTTGAGTGAGTGAGTGTTTGAGTGAGTGAGTGTTTGAGTGAGTGAGTGTTTGAGTGAGTGAGTGAGTGAGTGAGTGAGTGTTTGAGTGTTTGAGTGTTTGAGTGTTTGAGTGTTTGAGTGTTTGAGTGTTTGAGTGAGTGAGTGAGTGAGTGAGTGAGTGGGTGAAGTTGGAGGTCTGTATCTATTGACTCTGCAGAAAGTTGGCGACTTCTGCGCACTGTGACCCTCAGCATGCGCTGACCCCGCTCTGTGATTTTACGTGGCCTATCACTTCGTGGCTGAGTTGCTGTTGTTCCCAATTGCTTCCACTTTGTTATAATACCACTAACAGTTGAGCGTGGAATATTTAGTAGTGAGGAAATGTCAGGAATGGACTTATTGCACAGGTGGCAACCTATCACGGCACCACGCTTGAATTCACTGAGCTCCTGAGAGCAACCCATTCTTTCACAAATGTTTGTAGAAGCGTCTGCATGCCTAGTGCTTGATTTATACACCTGTGGCCATGAAGTGATTGAACACCTGAATTCAATGATTTGTAGGGGTGTCCCAATACTTCTGGCAATATAGTGTAGCTCTGTGCATTGGCAGATTGTTTCCTAATCTGGTTATGTATTTGCACAGGTTATTGATACCACAGGAATATATAAAATCAGCTTTCAATGAGGGTATTTACATGCACATCTTACACCAGTTATGCTTACTCAAACGTTTGTTATATTGGGTGCATAGGGTGATTTGAGGAAGAACAGAGAAGGCAAATCCTGATGAACACAGCTAGATTTTTGCAGATTACCTCGGTTTTGGCTTTGCATGAACACAAAACATTTTTATTGGCTCTTCTGTGCGTTTATTCATTTTATTCATGTTTTTTGCACATCTCTTTAAGTTTTGCCATCAAGACAAATGAAAGCCCCAATGATTTTAATGTTTAATGTTTTTTGGGTTTCTTTAATGAGCTCATTTTTTGCTTGTGCAACAAAACTGATCAGGTTTTGTGCCTCTATTATGCTTTTTCAAATATTCTCTTTCATGCAGTGTGTAATAGAGCTGTTTGTGAAGGTAAAAAGTCTGCAAAGTTGTAAAAGAGCACGACAAATGAAGTTATTGTTTCCTAAAAGAAAGAATCAAATCTGAACTGTTGACTGAGCCGTCTAAAATTCTAATTCTAGTCTCACTTCCTGTTACATACCACACCTTAAAGCACTCAGGGTCTAATACAGCATACGTGTTTTAATTATTTAATTAAGTTGCCTTTTTGACATCCTAAATGACATTCAATGGAGTGAAAGAAACATCACACGCTTATGTGCAAATGTTACATACAGTGGGGAGAACAAGTATTTGATACACTGCCGATTTTGCAGGTTTGCCCACTTACAAAGCATGTAGAGGTCTGTAATTTTTATCATAGGTACTCTTCAACTGTGAGAGACGGAATCTAAAACAAAAATCCAGAAAATCACATTGTATGATTTTTAAGTAATTAATTTGCATTTTATTGCATGACATAAGTATTTGATACATCAGAAAAGCAGAACTTAATATTTGGTACAGAAACCTTTGTTTGCAATTACAGAGATCATACGTTTCCTGTAGTTCTTGACCAGGTTTGCACACACTGCAGCAGGGATTTTGGCCCACTCCTCCATACAGACCTTCTCCAGATCCTTCAGGTTTCGGGGCTGTCGCTGGGCAATACGGACTTTCAGCTCCCTCCAAAGATTTTCTATTGGGTTCAGGTCTGGAGACTGGCTAGGCCACTCCAGGACCTTGAGATGCTTCTTACGGAGCCACTCCTTAGTTGCCCTGGCTGTGTGTTTCGGGTCGTTGTCATGCTGGAAGACCCAGCCACGACCCATCTTCAATGCTCTTACTGAGGGAAGGAGGTTGTTGGCCAAGATCTCGCGATACATGGCCCCATCCATCCTCCCCTCAATACGGTGCAGTCGTCCTGTCCCCTTTGCAGAAAAGCATTCCCAAAGAATGATGTTTCCACCTCCATGCTTCACGGTTGGGATGGTGTTCTTGGGGTTGTACTCATCCTTCTTCTTCCTCCAAACACGGCGAGTGGAGTTTAGACCAAAAAGCTCTATTTTTGTCTCCTCAGACCACATGACCTTCTCCCATTCCTCCTCTGGATCATCCAGATGGTCATTGGCAAACTTCAGACGGGCCTGGACATGCGCTGGCTTGAGCAGGGGGACCTTGCGTGCGCTGCAGGATTTTAATCCATGACGGCGTAGTGTGTTACTAATGGTTTTCTTTGAGACTGTGGTCCCAGCTCTCTTCAGGTCATTGACCAGGTCCTGCCGTGTAGTTCTGGGCTGATCCCTCACCTTCCTCATGATCATTGATGCCCCACGAGGTGAGATCTTGCATGGTGCCCCAGACCGAGGGAGATTGACCGTCATCTTGAACTTCTTCCATTTTCTAATAATTGCACCAACAGTTGTTGCCTTCTCACCAAGCTGCTTGCCTATTGTCCTGTAGCCCATCCCAGCCTTGTGCAGGTCTACAATTTTATCCCTGATGTCCTTACACAGCTCTCTGGTCTTGGCCATTGTGGAGAGGTTGGAGTCTGTTTGATTGAGTGTGTGGACAGGTGTCTTTTATACAGGTAACGAGTTCAAACAGGTGCAGTTAATACAGGTAATGAGTGGAGAACAGGAGGGCTTCTTAAAGAAAAACTAACAGGTCTGTGAGAGCCGGAATTCTTACTGGTTGGTAGGTGATCAAATACTTATGTCATGCAATAAAATGCAAATTAATTACTTAAAAATCATACAATGTGATTTTCTGGATTGTTGTTTTAGATTCCGTCACTCACTGTTGAAGTGTACCTATGATAAAAATTACAGACTTCTACATGCTTTGTAAGTGGGCAAACCTGCAAAATCGGCAGTGTATCAAATGTTGTGCATGAATAGGAAATGTCATTGTGAATGTTGTTTTTCCTGTCCGGAGTCAGTCTCAGCTCCCTCAGAGCACAGTTCTCTGAACTGATTATTCCAGTTGTCAGTTCCAGTAATGGATGGCCTTTGTGCATGGTTTGTTGCAACTGAAGCATGCGTAACCAAACCAGTTGCAGGCACTTTTATAATGCGTCGGATTACAAGGACAAACATTGGACGATGACATCAGCCAACCGTCCATCCATTCATGAACAAATGTCCATCAATCACACTCTTTTCATCTTTCCCTTAAAGGAACAGCACACTTGGAAATGATGTTTATAATATCTTAAAATCTTTTTAGGACAAAGTTGTATGAAAAAGAGTGTGTGTGTTTGTGAGTGTGTGTGAGTGTGTGTGTGAGTGTGTGAGTGTGTGTGTGTGTGAGTGTTTGAGTGTGTGTGTGAGTGTTTGAGTGTGTGTGTGAGTGTTTGAGTGTGTGTGAGTGTTTGAGTGTGTGAGTGAGTTTTTGAGTGAGTGTGTGTTTGAGTGTGTGAGTGTGTGAGTGTGTGAGTGTTTGAGTGTGTGAGTGTGTGAGTGTTTGAGTGTTTGAGTGTTTGAGTGTTTGAGTGTGTGAGTGTGTGAGTGTGTGAGTGTGTGAGTGTGTGAGTGAGTGTGTGAGTGTGTGAGTGAGTGAGTGAGTGAGTGAGTGTGTGAGTGAGTGTGTGAGTGAGTGAGTGAGTGAGTGAGTGAGTGAGTGAGTGAGTGAGATTGTGTGAGTGAGTGAGTGAGTGTGTGTATTACATAAAAGAAAGAATGAACATCATACAGGTTTGAGTAACTGATGCCAGAATTTTCATTTGTGGTTGAATTGTTGGTTTCTACAGATAAATGGAGTCAGTGAGTTGACTGCAGTGGGAACTGTGCTCTGTTAGATCTGTGAAAAAGCCCCGGTCGTCAGATTTGACGCCAAGTTTCACGGCTCTCGTAAAAGGCACTAAATCAGACCTCAAATAGCCTTCACACACACAGACTCTCAGTCTTCCGGTGGCCGAGGATCGTGGCGCTGCCGCTAATGAATTCTGTCGTCTTGGCAGGCGGTTTATTGTATTTGTTTAAGCGCGTCACTGCGGTGCCTTCAGACGGACCGGACTCCTCTTTTATTTCTGCTTCTCTGGGCTGTTTGCCAGCCGCACTTTGAGTAAAGAGGGTTTTTTCCCACTGTGCTGTTGCTCTTGCTGATGTACACTTGCATCCACTCTTTCTATCTCTGTTCCAAAATCTAGTGAGCTTCCTACTTAGACAGCATTATAGACGCGTTCCAAAAGCGCCTGCTAAGATGCTTTATTTTGGCCAAATGTGAAGAAGTTCAAGCTGATCTTTTTCAAACTATTTTAAGCAATATTTGTGTTTTGATTGTTTTATATCGCTTGCCGATATTGTAACGCCCAAATCCTTCAGAATCTGTTGTCTTTTGCATGCTGGATGATGTATTTTTGTAGGCCAAAACTTGGAAACAAAGCACTTCCGGTTCTATCGTCCTGAATTCAATGGGTTTTTGGTTTAAAGTGCCCCTATTATGGATTTTTGAAAATTACCTTTCATGCAGTGTGTAACATAGTTGTAAGTGAATGAAAACATCCTGCAAAGTTGCAGCGTATATAAAGTTATTGTCTCTCAAAAGTAAGAGTGGACTCTGAGTCAATTAAACTAATCGTTTTTTAAATGAATCGCAAGCCGTTTCGTTGTGACGTCACAACAAAACATTAACATATTGCCCGTCCACTTATTGCGCGCACAGACACCAGGGAAACCTTGAACACTGCAGTGGATACTGAATATCATGTGGAGAAGACGCTGTGCTCTACAATGTGTTTACTGTATTTCATATTGTGTAGGTCTCTGGCTAACCGGCTAACTCACATTATTACTGTCTTACTGAAATACTACTGTAAATCAGCTGTGGGCTGCAGTATTACCTAAAACTGTGTCTATTAATGTAGATTGTATGTCATTCTTACTACTTTGAGTAAAGATAAAGGATGGAGCAAGATTTGTTTTGCAAACGTTAATGTTTACATCAGCTGGGCTAACGTATGCGCTGTTATTGATACAGTTCCCACATGTGCACCGCAATACATTAGACACACACACACACACACACACACACACACACACACACACACACACACGGGTTTGATGATGGACGCACACTTGCTAATGCTGATGATGAGGAATTACAGTTGAAACATCTCATAATGTACCTCAAACTGAGTAGCATCACTGAGAAACGTCCTGCTGAAGGTTCGGGTTGAATAACTAGTTCTTCCAATGTTTCATC